>JBBPTU010001069.1:0-14984 GCA_038094295.1 Tylopilus aff. beelii | reverse complement strand
TCCCTATACACCAGTACTACAGGCAAAATCGTCGACAAACTTGCACTAGTGGATAGCGGTGTGACCGGATGCTTTATTGATCGGCATCTAGTAAACCAAGCCGGATGGACAAAGGAACGGATGAAGACCCCATTAAGGGCAAGTAACGTGGACGGAACCATGAATAGCAACGGACTAATACGACATCAAGTCACGCTGACGTTACGAATCGGAGATAAAGAACAAACCCGAACGTTTATGGTAATAGATTGTGGGAAGGAAAGCCTAATCTTGGGACTCCCCTGGTTACGAGAAGTGAATCCCCTGATCAACTGGGCTACCGGCAAGGTAGAGCTCCCCAATATCCTCCCAAAACTTCGACATGACTCTCCCTGAGTGATCACCCAGCATTACCTCATTCGGTACCTAGGAATGGACCCGGACGCAAAGATCGCTAAACTATGGAAGAAGAAGTTGGATCACGAAGCCGCTAAGGCCTACCCTGTACGAAAGACGACAGTATCCACTTCCTTAGCAGCTGCCAGTGAGAAAAACAAGACAGTCCTACCCCCAGCATACGAAGCCTATCGAGAAGTCTTTGAGGAACCACCGGAAGGAGAACTACCCCTGAATAGGAAATTCAACCATGCCATCAAATTAACCAAGGACTTTGTCCCGAAACGAGCAAAATCTTATCCGCTGAACCCGCAGGAAACCCAGGCCTGTCGAGACTTCGTCGATGAACATCTAAAAAGTGGGAAAATCGTCCCTTCTAAGTCCCCACAAGCGTCGCCATTCTTTTTCGTCCCCAAAAAGGACGGCAAGCTTCGCCCCTGCCAAGACTATCATCATGTGAACTCAGGGACGGTATCGGACCTCGTCGATAAGCTAAAGGATTCCTCAATCTTCACCAAAATGGACGTATGGTGGGGATACAACAATGTGCTCATTCGTCCCGAGGACCGATGGAAAGCCGCATTCATCACCCCCTTTGGCCTGTTTGAACCTACAGTAATGTTCTTTGGCCTCTGTAATTCCCCGGCGACCTTCCAGGCCCTGATGGATCACGTGTTCGGTGACATGATTGCAGAAGGGTGGCTAATCATCTACATGGACGACCTCCTGATCCATTCGGATAACCAGGAAGACCAGGATAAGCGAACCAGAGCGGTTCTTCAACGAATGTGCGAGCACAAGCTGTATCTGAAGCTCGAGAAATGTAGCTTCAATGTTCCCGAAGTCGAATATTTAGGAATGGTGGTGAAGAAAGGGGAAATAAAGATGGACCCGACCAAGCTTACCGTGATCGAAAACTGGCAACCACCCACTTCGGTGAAAGCTGTAAGGTCCTTTATTGATTTCTGCAACTTCTACTGGAAGTTCATCTCCGATTTCTCGGACCTCGCACGACCACTACACGATCTCACCAAAAAGGGGAAGGCTTGGCAATGGACCACCGATTGCCAAACCGCGTTCGATTGTTTAAAGACCCTCTTTCTCACCCGTCCAATCCTCCAATATCCCGATACCTCCAAACCATTTATGGTGATGACCGACGCATCCTTGCTAGCTGCAGGAGCAGTCTTGATGCAAAAAGACAGCGCGGGAGATCTCCACCCATGTGCCTACTTTCCCAAAACCTTCGGTTCCACAGAACGAAATTATGACATCTACAACAGGGAAATGCTGGCGGTAATATTAGCATTAGGGGAGTGGAAGCATTATCTAACGGGGACCCTCCACCCTGTAACAGTCCTTACGGACCATCGCAACCTCACCTATTTTAAACATCCCCATGCCCTGTCTCGAAGGCAGGCTCGATGGCAGATGTTTCTGCAGGACTTTGACCTCATATGGATGGCACTTCCTGGCACTGAGATGGGCCCTGCTGACGCCCTCTCTCGTAAAGATGACGTGGACACCTCCCAAGACAACACGGACGTCGTCTTCCTGCCACCCACCGCCTTCATTCGGCTACTGGACGTCGCCCTGGCTACAAAAATTGCATCCTCTACCCTGTCCGACCCGTTGGTACTGCAGGCTCTCTCAGCCATTTCATCAGAAGCTCCCTTCCTTCCCTGCACCGATCCCAGGGATTGGACCTTTATCAAGGGTGCCTTATACTTTAAAGGGCGACTCTATGTGCCAGAACCCACATGGCATGAACTTCTCACCCAACTCCACTCCTCCCCTGCCGGCGGTCACGAGGGCCACTTTCGTACCCTAGCCTGAGTCTCCCGCGACTATTGGTGGCTGGGCCTAGCATCCCATGTCCGCCGCATTGTCCAAGGATGCTTTGTCTGTCAGGCCAATAAAGTGAACACTCACCCTATGGTACCAGGACTTGCTCCCATTTCCTTGACCGCCACCTGCCCCTTCCAGCAAATCTCGGTCGACCTCATTACCGATCTGCCCCTCTCCGAGGGTTTTGACTCCATCATGGTCGTGGTCGACCATGGCCTTACGAAGGGGGTAATTTTCGTACCTTGCACCAAGAGTGCCACGGCAGTGGATATCGCCGCCTTATTTTTCAAATATGTATTCCCCAGATACGGCTTACATGACAAATGCATCTCCGATCAGGGGATACACTTCGCCTCCGCCTTTGCCAAGGAACTAGCTCGCCTCCTAGAATATGACATAGCGCTATCCACCACATATCACCCCCAGACCGATGGAGAAACCGAACGAGTGAACCAGGAACTGGAAACCTACCTCTGGATCTTTTGCGGCAACTCCCCAGCAACGTGGAGTGGAATCCTTCCTATGGCGGAATTCTCCCACAACTCTGCCACTCATTCGGTTACTAACGCCACTCCGTTCTCGTTAATGAAGGGATATGAACCACGGGCATACCCACCCCTCTTAAAAACCACCTTCCTCCCGGCCCTAGAACAACGAATGACAACCCTAGACCATGCACGAACTGAAGCGCTGGCAGCTCACCAAAAGGCTCAACAAGATATGTGGGAGCAGGTGAACTCCAAGTTCAAGGGATGGAAAGTTGGAGATAAAGTATGGCTCGAAGCAAAGGACCTCCGGATAAAGTTTGCCCATCGGAAATTAAGCCCCAAAAGGGTGGGCCCGTTCGAGATCTCCCAAGTACTAAACAAGCTCAATTACCGCCTTGCCCTTTCCCCAACCTGGAAAATCCACAACGTCTTCCACACCTCGAAATTAACCACTGCCACCACCACTACCGAATTTGGACCCGCTTTCACTCAGCCACCTCCACAAATAGTGGAAGGCAATGCCAAATACAAAATCGAAGCCATCAAACGCCACCATCGTAGGGGAAAAAGTTGGGAATATCTAATCGGATGGAAAGGCTATGCAGATAGCAAAGATACCTGGGAACCCGTGGTCAACCTTTCCCATGCCAGAAAGACATTAAAAGATTACCAATCAAGATTCCCCAAAGACTTCCCCTGACGAAAGTAGAACCCCTCACATCCCCCATCATGTTCTCCCTCTTCAACCTCCTCGCTCTGATCGTTTCCTATTACTTTTTCACGTTCCTCGCTGTCTTCTATTGGAGTTACTCCCAATATGGGTTTACAATCTCTATTACAATGCCCCAAGGGACGATCTCCCTCTCCATTGCTCCCCTTCGTATTCCAGGACTAGCAGGAACTTGGGCAAACGCCCCTACAGCACCGCCTACCAGACCCCCATCACCACCCGTTCCTGCTGCTCCCAAGATTGTCGCCCCAGTTCCCAGGGAGCCTATGCCGCCGCCACCCCCTGCGCCACAGATTCCGCCCCCACCGCCTCAGGAGGTCCTTGACCAAAACTGGCGACAACAGTGGGTAACTACTGACCACGAGGAAATCGAAGGCAGGGATACTTAAGAACCTCCTCTGCCCCGACGAATCCCCAAAATGCAACCTCAATCTCACTTCCCTAATCATGTCCTGGCCTCCCCAATCGAACTTTTCCCCTCCACCTCCCTCGCAGATACCTACCCAGATGACTGCGAGATCCCGGAGGACTTCCCCCTCTTCCTCGAACTTCTCACCACCCGACAGCGACAGGAACTCTGTTTCGTCCTCCTTGAATGTCCCCCTGCTCTCCTCGAATTCCAGGCGCTCCCTGACTACCAGTGTTACGATATGCGTCCTGTCGGTCTCGTCTCCTTTGTTTGTCGATTAACGAACAATAAACGTAGAGGATAACAAGTAGAGCTTGATAGAGGAAATCCAGTTCAGCTATGGTCTCGCTGGAAGAACCTATCTTCACAGCGGAATGAGATGAGAACGCAGGATTGATTGCGTAGATCAAACTAAAGTACAGGGCGCTATCTAGGGGTATTTATACGTAATGGTGAGGGATGGGGAAATGTAGCCATAATGAGAGATATGACTATGGGAGAGGATCAGCGTCCATGGGAAGGCCAAGCAGATGACGTGAGACTACTTCTCATGTCTGTGGGAGTACTCGTTTACATAACTGGAAATGTTAAATAGAGTCCGTATCACGGTGTACAGGATGAAGTAAGCGAGAATATAGATTGTGGCAAGGGCCCGCGTGAAACATAGAATGAATAAGGGAAAAACAGTTGAACCAACCATGGAGTTATTCCACGACCTCCTCTTCGGTAGCAAAGTGGTCTTCGATGGCGTCCCAGGGGAAGTCACCACCAGGTAGCACTTCATTGTCGACATATGCAACGACTCCTTGGTAGAAGCCATTGATGACGGCTTCCTGAAGCGCAAAGTGAAGATCCTCTTGGTGGTGCGCCACGTCGGTCCAAACCGTAACAACCAGACCTTCGGACCCTTGGCCGACCACATCCTGGCCATCCACACCCTCAAACGATCTCTCATTGCCCTCTCATGGCCGGGAAGGGATGCTGAGACGCCTATGATGACAGCAGCGCTCTTTGCCATATCAACGGCACTCCCAAGGTACTACGACGGAATGTTGGAGAGTGGGTACCTGTCCCTGGTTGCTACCCTTTCATTCCAGATGCGACGAGCCATGGTGCATTGCGTGTTCATCCACCTCCCCACCAGCGAGTTCAGGGGATACTTGGTCCGCGTCTGAGAATATGTGGGCCCGATTCGTCCCACAGTGGACGCGTCTGAGGGACTCACCTTCTCCCTCCGAGTGAAGAGCGCTGGCAAGAGGGGTAAGAGATCTGGTGGAAGACGAGTACCTAAGCCGTATTCATCTGGCACTTCCCTCCAAAACGACACCTCCCCCTCCTCCACCCTCTCATGTTCTACCCGAACGGTCAACTTTGTCCCTCCCTCCTCTGACGCTCAAGCAACCATCACCTCGCTGGCCAGTGGACCCACACTCGTGGATGATGAGCCCAGTTCCCCCTCTTCTCCCTCCATCCTCTCTGATGACTCCCCTGTCCCACGCCTGGACTCTCCTACCCCCTCCTCGGTCTCCTCCTCCGCAGCGGACGCAGGATGGGACCCAGCCAACGCCCACTGCGGAGTGGCCTATCACGGTAACCATCTCCCCCGCCCCGTCCTCTACGCCCTCGCCAATTCCGCCCACATCGCTGCCCGCACCACAGTTGCCAACCTCGCCGCCCCCACTCCAAAACTCGTCGCCTACTGTGAACGAGCTCGCAATCTGGCTCCAGGAGATGACTGCCACGAGTGTGGTGCAACTGGCCACTGGCGCCCCAACTGCCCTCAATATGCCTGTCCCAGATGCCACATCGTCGCTCCAGGACATCCACAGTATCTGTGCCGAGTCCGACCGCGCCCTTGCCCACGCTGTGGAGAACGGGGTGATCCCGAGCGACGTTGCACCCGTTCCCTTCCTTCAGATGAACTGGAATGGGATGACTATGACAAACTCTGGAACAAGGGTGACCCAGAGGGCCCAGATAGATGTTGAGGTGGTACCTCAACCCGTAGCAGAGGGTAATGTTATGGTTTGGACTGACATGGCGCGCCATCAAGAGGACCTCCACTTCGCACTTCAGGAAGCCGTTATCAATGGCTTCTACCAAGGCATCGTCGCGTATATTGACGACGAGGTGTTACCTGGCGGTGACTTCCCCTGGGACGCCATCGAAAACCACTTCGCTACCGAGCAGGAGATCCTTGATTAACTACATGGTTGGTTTGATTGCTTTTCCATTGTGCATTCCATGTTCCGCGCGGGCCCTTGCCGCAACCTGTATTCCTGCTTACTTCATCCTGTACACCGTCATATGGACGCTATTTAACTTTCTCCCACTTACTAAGTATGCCTTCCCACTGACGTGAGAGTCAATCTCACGATGCAATCTTGGCTTTCCCATGGGCGCTCATTCCCTCCATTAGTCATATCTCTTGTTATGACTATGTTTCCCCATCCCCCAGTACTTACGTATAAATACCCGTTGATAGCGCCCTGTACTTTAGTTTGATCTACGCAATCAACCCTGCGTTCTCATCTCATCCGCCATGAAGATAGGTTCTTCCAGCGAGACCTTAGCAGAACTGGATTTTCTCTATCAAGCCTTACTCGTTATACTCTATGTTTACTGTTCGTTGCTCGACGAACAAAGGAGACGAGAACGACAGGACGCGTATCGTAACAGACCCCTCCCGCGGTGACCAGGGATGCGTTGGTCATGACTGTAAAGGGGAGGGCTGTGTCCGGATAGTGAAGGACCAGGGCTTTCAGGAATTTGGCCTTCAGGGCTTCAAAGGCTCGTTGGTGGACTGGGGTCCAGTCCCAGGGGGCTCCCTTCTTGGTGAGGGTGTGGAGCGGTCAGACAATATCGGAAAATCCTGGGATGAACTTTCGGTAGAAGTTGCAGAACCAGATGAAGGAGCGCATAGCCTTCACTGATGCAGGAGGGTGCCATTCCTGGATTGCTTTTAGCTTGACTGGGTCCATCAAGATGGCCCCTTTGCACACTATCATCCCAAGGTATTCTACTTCAGGAATGTTGAAGCTGCACTTCTCCAATTTCAGATAGAGTTTGTGTTCCTGAAGACGCTTCAACACTTGCTTGGTTCGCTTGTCATGAGTCTTTTGATTGGCTGAGTGGAATAGGAGGTCATCCATGTAAATCACTAGCCATCCTTCCACAATGAGATCCCTGAAGATGCTATCCATTAGGGCTTGGAAGGTGGCCGGGGAGTTGCAAAGGCCGAAGAACATTACTGTCAGTTCAAATAGGCTGAAGGGGGTGCTGAACACAGCTTTCCATCTATTGTTCGGCTGGATTTGGACGTTGTTATATCCCCATTGGACGTCCATCTTGGTAAAAATGGATGACTCTTTTAATTTATCCACAAGGTCTGAAATCAGGGGGAGGGGGTAGGCGTTTTTAATGGTCCCGGCGTTCAGATGTCAATAGTCTTGGCAAGGGCATAGCTTCCCATCTTTCTTTGGGACAAAGAAGAAAGGGGAAGCTTGAGGGGATTTTGATGTAGTAATCTTTCCACTCCTCAAATGTTCATTCACAAAGTCCCAACATGCCTGTTGTTCCTCGGGGTTTAGTGGATAGGCCTTCGCTCTCCTTGGGATGAAGTCAGGGGAGAGATCAATAGCATGGTTGAATTCCCTGGAGGGCAGTAGTTCTCCTAAAGGGGGGTCTTCGAAGACCGTTTGGTATGCCTCGTATTCTTTGGGTAATGCCACCTTCGCTTTGGCAGCTTCTGCGGCTATCTTTGTTGATATGGTGGTTTTCCTAATGGGATATGCCTTTGCAGCTTCATAGTCTAGCTTCTTCTTCCACCATTTGGTTATCCGAGCATCTGGGTCCATTTCTAAATATTGGACCAGGTATTGCTGTGTTGCTGCTTTTGGTGAGTTATGTCGTAACTTCGGGGGGGAGGTAAGCAGAACCTTTCTGGTGGCCCAATTGATGATGGGGTTTTGTTCCTGTAACCATGGAAGCCCAAGGATGACATCTTCTTTTCCACAGTTGATTACTAGGAAGGTTTGCAGGCATTCCCGATCTCCTATTCGTAGTTGGAGGGTGACGGAGAACCGAATCAGACCATTTTGGTTGATGGTTCCGTCCCCGTTGCTTGCCTTCATGGGTCTAGTGAGGCACTTTTTTGGCCACTTCATGTGCGCAACAAGTTGGTGGTTGATAAAGCATCCGGTGGCCCTACTGTCTACTAGAGCTTTTCTTTCAGCGATTTGTCCTGTTGTCCCAGTATATAGCAAGAGGGGAATATGCATTGACTGGGACTTCTTATCAGTTACAAATACAGGAGCAATCCTGGGAAGTGAAGACACTGATCCTTCCTTCCCTCCTAAAAACCCTCATCTAGGGTGAGCCAATTGATGGCCGTTTCTTCTTCGGTCTCATTTTCTTCTTCCGAATCTTCAGATGGCTTAGAGTAGCAGATCCGTAAGGTTTCTAGCATGGCTTTTTCTGAGACCTTATATTTTCGGGGGAACTCTCTGAGCGGTGTGTCAGCAACTGCTACAGCCCTTATTTCTTGGTGCAGTGGGTTCTGGGTTTTGTCCTTCCAGGTGGTCTTCCCCTTCTTGTGGTTTCTAGCGGAGCATCCCTTCTTTTTACAGATGAAGCACAGCCCTTTAGTGAAGCATTTCACTCGTTCATCGGGAGTGAGGTGGATGGTGTCAATGTCCATGACGTCGGGGTCTTTCCTTTGGTGGTTTTCAGCAGGCTTGAAGAGGAGGAATAGTACCTGCCCTTCCTTCATCAATCGTGCTTGTACTGGAGGTTTCAATCATAGAATACCCCTGCTTTGTCTAGCCACTCTCCAGCAGTCTTAGGTTCCTCATTTACCTCAGACATCTTTTGTGCTAAGTCAAGGGATACTGCTCCACGCAAGATCCGTTTGATATTGTCCTGATCGTCCATCTGGGACCTGGCCAAATCTAGTTCAAAGGCCATTCTGAATTCACAGAAGTCTCCTTGGAAGTCATCCATGCTAATGACATCTAGAGCGTTTCACGCTTCTTGCTTGATAGAGAGCGGGGAAAAAAGGGCTAGGAAGTCCTTTGACACCTTGTCAACCGTAAGACCTTCCTCCTTGGCTCCTGGATCCTGGATTTGGTCATACCAGCTTTCAGCAAACGCCATTCCTTGTCCTTTATTCATATGGTTAAGGAGCGTGATAACCTGTTGTTGCTCATTTGGGGCGTCCTTAGTTCCGAAAATGGTGGGATTAACCAAGAAGTAGGCTCGCATCTGTGACATCCATCGGCGAGTGTCCTTGGTGTTACCAGAAAAGGAATCTGGTAAAGCTGCTTTGTTCTCCTTAGAGGATGCTTCATGTGTGTCAGAGGTGTCTCCTGCATCTGCCATTCTGGTGTAGCTGCGGGGGTCTTGTAGAGCATCTTGTAAGGCAGCAACAATGGGGTTCTGGGAGGGGGGATGGGGATGGGAGTCAAAGTCCAGATCTGGTCCAAAAAGGTCGATCCACTCCTCATCAGCTGGTACATAGGATTCCTTCAGAGGTTCTGGTAGAGGTTCTGTATCCACATGAATAGGGACTTCTTCATTGTTTGGGAATAAGGAGAGTGGCGTTGGTCTGGTGGAGGGGAGGGGGGAGCCACCGGTGGAGGGTTGAGTTCTCCCAGCTTCGAGTAGTGGGGGCTGTGGGGAACTACTGGAGGTGCTGCAAGCTCTCCACTATTCCGGGCCTACTGGGAGGTGTGTGATGGGGGTCTGTGGGGTTCCACTTGGTAGGGGAGTGCGTCCATCCTGAACATGACGTGACAAAGATGAGTGAGGAGGAACTGCCACATGTGGGGGTGCTCTTTGAGAAGGTGGGGGTGGAGGGGGAGTATCCGAGTCGGAGCTATCTGGGACTTGATAGGAAGTCATGGCAGGGGCGGGGTGGCTCCAAACATATTAGTTGGAGCCAGGGGAAGAGTTAGATCTTTTGTTAACGCGTAAGCGTATCACTACTTCGCTGATCATGGTGGCGAGGGCTTGTAGGAAGATCTGCAAGGAATACGTGAAGGTCAGGGTGATGATGACACAAGTGTGGTGATTCCAGGCCAGGGTCGAAGGTCTTGCTCACTCAAGCAGCGTGAGTAAGTTACGCTGATGATTGTGTAGATCTAACTAAAGTACATGAGAGCTGATAGTGGTGCTTTTATATGTAACTATGAAGGGGATGGGAAACTACTACCAATATAAGAAGAATTGGCAGGGGAAGGTGGAGCAACCGAGAAAGTACTAACTATGAGCCCCATCCGAAGGTGATGCAGGCGGAGATGAAGAGATAACAAGGAAGACATACTGTGGACTGTGGAGGGCAGTGCGACACTTCTATAGAGTCTATATAGCAGTGTACAAGATGCGATCAGATCAGGAAATGGAACGAGATAGGAAGCGATGCAAGAAAAAGCAGGTACCCAGCTACTCCGTGGTTGGATTTCCCATGTCTGATTCCCCCATTGGATATACCAAGTACATGTCCCAGTCTAGGGTACTAAGAAGGCCCACTGCAATGAACACTTCAGTAGCACAATTGATGGTGCAATGTAACTCAGCATATCATGCCTCAATCTCAGCCCAGCTGGTAACACAATTGGTGACTAGATGATTGGATGACTTGGATGTACTTGGAATCTGGATAACTGGATATGCTTGGTCAATGGGTGACTGGATCTCTTGAGTGACTGAGTTACTGGATGTACTTTGTAACTGGTTAACTGGATGTAATTGGTGACTGGGTGACTAGATGTACTGGAAATCTGGATGGCTGTATGTACTCAGTAACTTGGTGACTGAGTATACTCGGTGTCTGCATGCCCTCAATGGTTTGATGGTTTGATGATTTGATAACTGGACATACTTTTATTACTAGAGGACTTAGTGATTGGATGACTTGACAAAGTTGGACTCTTAAGTGACTGGATGGCTGTATTTACTTGATGACTGGCTGTCTTGAGTAACTAGGTGACTTAGAGACTGTCTTATTGGACATATTTTTGTATCTTGAGCACCTGAGCTATTTGATGTAATTGGTGGCTGAATGTTTGATTCCACTGAATGGCTCATCTGTCTATGTTACTAGACTATCAGGTTCCTTGAATGTTGTCTTACTTGCTCACCAAGTCACTTATGCTACTGGAACAACTGATGTGCTGTCTAACCTTGCTCATTGAGCCACTTTGGCTACTGAGACAACTGATCTGCTATATGACTTGGCTACTAATTTTCTGATGTTTCTGCACTCACTTCAACACTGGCAGACTTACCATCTGATATATCTTATTTCCTTGTTACTCTCATACTGGATTTATGGTTTACTTGTTTGCTGGATTTCTTGTCATCTAGGACACTGAACCTACTGACTCAAGTCAATCCAGTACCATAAGTTAGTTCAGACTTTTTGCAATGTTGCTGATGCAATCCAAAGCAGGAGAGGGCTGAACATCTTTTCCCCTGCCTCTGCGAAAGCGATGGGATCCACCGATGCCCAGAGGACCTTCTTGTTGTTGAGTATGTCACAGATGCGCTCACCGATGGCACACCAGGTGGCCTTGATTGGATGGTCGTAAACGGGGCATGTCTCTCTGGTGATACACTGTGCCTGTGGGCCAGTGTGTACAGGCCAAGGATCCCCGCTCTTGTAGATGCATAGGGCACAGCTTGGAGTGCTGTAAAAGTGATAGGTAGCCTTGGGGTAGAATGCAGAGAGACGTTCTGCATCAGAGCTGAACCCCATGTTAGATGACGACCAAGCCCCTATTGCTAGTTGATTAGTGAGTGACAATGCTTGGCAGTTTCCAGCTCCAGTGATGAACCATCACTAATCCTCCGAATAGGATCCATGCTACTACCCAGGCTCCTACCCACCACAGCCGCAGGCTATCCTGTCAATATGATGCACAATCTGACTCTAATTACCATAGAATGGTGATGCAATATCTACTCTAGCTGCCATGACTGCATCATAGTGCATCATATAGTGCAACTTGAATAGTGCAATAGTACAAAAATACACTACTATACCCATACCTAGCACCCTCCCCATGTCATTCCTGTGCCTGCTGCGATGTTTTTAGCGTTACATAATCGCTTTCTCAACACCTGGATATTGTC
Organism: Tylopilus aff. beelii; assembly: GCA_038094295.1. Classification (NCBI taxonomy): domain Eukaryota; kingdom Fungi; phylum Basidiomycota; class Agaricomycetes; order Boletales; family Boletaceae; genus Tylopilus; species Tylopilus aff. beelii. Next base: position 3,001 of record JBBPTU010001069.1, on the reverse strand, counting down.
CATATATGGACACATATGTAGGCCTATGTCAGAAAACAAAAAAGCGCACACCACCTCATCCAGCAGATAGATCCCTTGATAGATTAGATACCCAGTTCACCATTATGTACACTAACACTGTCCCAAAGCCTGGACTGTGGGAACTAACCCCTTAATGTGTAGATAAACATATACCTCCTACCCCTAATTCCCAAAAAAGCGATTCACCCTTGTGGCAGACAGGCATCCAAAATCGATACACATGTACTTAGTATGTATACCTACCTGTCTACACATTATCAGATTGGCAGGGCCACCCCTTGGCATCCAGTGATTAAATATGTGGGATTTCACTATATGCTCTGGAGCGGTCAACCATTTGTTCCACCTTCAGGGCAACTATTCCTACCTGTATAATACATGTATAGCATCATAAGACCAAGTTTGTGAAAGGCCCACCGGAGAATTGAGTGCAGGGGGGCCATAATGACTTACAGAATGGGTGGGAAATGGATCAACAATCTAGGAGATTGACAAAAGCATACCAGGAACACTACACTACAAGCCTTAGATTACAATCTAAACTGTTGTACAATTGTCTATAGCTACTCAGAATGTATTCTAGCTTGTGTGCCTAGTGGTATGAATTGGGAAAGCAATAGTAAAGTGGCAAAAAAGCGAAAATCATAGGAGATTTATACAAAACATACCAAGAAAATAACATTACAAGCATTGGATCACAAAAATAACTATTGTACAGTCACTAGAGATCACTGTCTAAGTAATCAAGCATATGTGCCTAGTGATATGTGGTGATAAAGTAGTCAAAAAGCGAAATTGATGTAACAGACTGATAACAGTACTGGTTACGAGTCCTCTCGAAGAGAGGTGAGTTCTTACGTGAGAAAGACAGTGTGCCTGAAAAGTTCGAGATTGTGAGCCGTGGGAATTTTCCAGTGGAAATAGGGGGTCGCGTGGGATCGATTCTTGACACATGCAGTTTTTTCTGGTCATCAAAAGAGCTTAGTACTGAATCTATAGTTGCAGTACCAGTACCAATTCTGTAGCACAGCTCACAGCTCACATCCGAGTATTGAGTAGAAAGGGAATGATATTAAGATATCTAAAGATGTAATTACAAGGAAATTTAGTATTCTCAGCTATGCCTTGTTGCTGCTGCAGCTGGGGCTTGGCCGTAGTTGTGGTTGTTGTATCACCTTCACCCTCGCTACTGCGGGTTGACTTTGTTGGCATGTCACCAGTGTGGTTGTGGTTCCACCGCAGGGTTGGTGTGGGCACGTTGTTGTTGTTGATGGTGTGGTGATGGGTCATCGTTGTTGACAATGTAGTGGTGGTGGTGGCAGTGGCATTATCAACGACGCAGTGGAAGGGTTGGTGTGGGCACTTCATTGATGCTGATAATGTGGTGGTGGGGTCGGTATGGTCCGTTGCGGTTGGTGGTGCAGCAATAGTGGCAGCGGGATCACTGCCACTTTGTCGTTGGCATAGACATGTCCTCGCGACTGACGAGTGACGACATGGTGGTGGCAGCAGCGGGATTGCAGCTGCCATTGCTACATTGTTGGCAGTTGGTGGTGCAGCAATAGTGGCAGCGGGATCACTGCCACTTTGTCGTTGGCATAGACATGTCCTTGCGACTGACAACGTGGTGGTGGCAGCAGTGGGATTGCAGCTGCCATTGCTACGTTGTTGTTGTCGTTGGAGCAGTGGTGGAGTTGGCGTGGACATGTCGTGACTCGCGACTGTGACATGGTGGTACTAGCAGCATGGTCTCTGCTGCTACTGCTGCATCGTCAGCATGATGGAAGGGGTGTCATGATGGATGTTATGGAGGGAGGCACTCAGCGTTGTTGTCAACGTCATGGTGGTGGCTATGAGGTTGCCACTGCATTGTCATTATTAGAGCACCATCACTGCCACTGCTGCTACTCTTGGGCACGATGGTGGCGGTGCGTATTGCTGTCCTTGACAGCATGGTAGTGTGGCAGTGTGGTAGTGGTGCATTGACTTGGTGCATGGGGTGTGAGGGCATGCTCATGTGGGTGCGATTTGCCTGGTAGGTGAACTATTGAGCTTGAACGGACGTGTTGGAGATGTTGGGCGCTCGGATGGTGGGCACGGTGCTGAGTGGTGAGACTCATGTGTAAAGGGACTTGGGGGAAAGTTGTCGCAGCCATTGAACTGGTTTGAGCGTGGGATCTGATGAATCAGCAAAACCTCGCATGCACCCCAACCACTCACCTAATGTCCTGGCACACCTGTGCTGACACCCACACCTCAAACACCTGAGGTGCATATGTAATAACTCTCTCTTGACGCCACCCACCACCACCTGACAGCTCGAACAGGGTCAACACACAACCGCTCACTCTTGACGCCATCTGCTTGCCCTCAACACACCCCGCTGCCTGGCTGTTCAAACGGCATTGATGCAGGTGCAACTGTCTGCTGTTGATGCTGTCCACTGGCCCTCATTGAGGCCCCCACTACCTAACCTTTTGAACGGCATCAATGCCTTCCGCTCACTCTCAACACCACCCGTGCCATTCCCTAGTTGTTACTGAAACTTGTTAAGAGCTCCTTCCGACTCTGCTGACCACCACATGGTCATACATCACTTATTAATTTCACTCCATATGGAGCACATATCATATATTATGGCCTCTATATTGAGGCTGCATATTTTAATGTTACCAGTTCAGCAAATTGCTTGAACTATACAATATTGTCTATCTATTCCAATGTCAATATCATCTTTGCCAATGCAAGTGTGCAGAAGGTTAATTACTCTGTTGATTAAGTTATTGATTTGGTGCACTTTCTTATGTTGAAATGGTTCTCTTTTCCTGCTAGAAAGGCAACTTAAATTATTTACACTAAGAACAGCCAGGCAGCAGGGTGCGTTGAGGGCAAGCAGATGGCGTCAAGAGTGAGCGGTTGTGTGTTGACCCTGTTCGAGCTGTCAGGTGGTGGTGGGTGGCGTCAAGAGAGAGTTATTACA
>JBBPTU010001068.1:0-15007 GCA_038094295.1 Tylopilus aff. beelii | reverse complement strand
CTCTTGATCCCAAACGCGGCCGCCAGCTCGTGCACCACCTTGCGCGCCGCGCGGTCCATCGGGGGCAGCACCACGCTCGCGCGGGGTTTCCCCCCCGCCCCAGCGCCACGCCCTGATCTCTCCCCCGCAAACTGCCTCATCTGCGCCTCTATCGACGCCACGTCCACGACCGTCCTCGGCGCCTTGCGCGACGCCTGCCGTCCCTGTCCTCTGCCTTCGTCCGCCTCCGCCTCCGCAAGGAGCCGCGCCGTCGCTCGTTCGCGCTTGCGCGCCGCCTTTTTGGCGCGGTCTTTTTCCCACTGGGCTTGTAGCGCCAGATCGACGTCGTCCATGGTCTGTTTGCCCTTGCCTTTCTTGCGTTCTGCCGATGGCATCAGGGACGCGCTCAAAAAACGAAAAGAATGGGGAAACACGCACCGCGACGCTTCTTGCTGACAGGGGTCGTATGCTCGGGGTCGTCCAAAAACGCTTCGACGTCCCATTCGAGTTCGTCCGCGTGTAGATGGCGAAAGAGCGCCTTCTTCTTCTTGCGGTCACGGCCGGAGAGAATCTGGCCGTTCTCTTCGAGGAGGTCCTGATCGTGCCGTCGTGTGAGATGGACTGGCGTGAAGGTAAACAAAGTCCAGACTCACGTTGATGCGCGCGATAAACTCTTCGTCGTCTGCGCTGCGCGTCCAGGGCATGTCCTCGGTCGCGTCGTCTTCCGAGTCATCAGATATTTCTTGGACAGTCTTTTGGCGTCGAGCACGACTCTGTTCACGCAGCTTGCGTAGGCGCGCTTGGAAACCCGATTTAGGACTGAGGCCGTCATCGTCAGAATCATCAGAGAACTCGTCGCCATCGGATTCCGCGATGAGACGCTGCTCTTCAACGTCAAACACCTCTTGTTCTTCTTCGTCTTCTTCCTCATCAGAGCTCCCACCAGATCCGCTTTCCTCATCTTCCTGTTGTATCCGCTTCTCGTCCTCGATGTCGTCCGTGGTCACAAATCTGGACCCCTCGACACTCATACTCTTCAAGAATCCCTGCATCGCTTCCACATCTATCTTCAGATCCGGGTCGAGCTCCATCCCTCCAAGACCGTCCGACAACGCGTCCACTTCATCCCCGACCTCTTTCGCCCTGTCTTCGTCTTCAGTACCCCAATCTAGATCCGAATCCCCCCGTCGCCTCGTCTCCCACTTAGGACAACGTCGCTCCCTCTCGTCCTCCTCCCTCAGCCTCGCTTCCGATAACATCGCTCCATACGCCCCAAACGACTTGGCTGGCTTGTTCTGCTGTCGCCGTTGCCGCCGTGCCTCTTTCCTGCGAGCTCTCCGCCTTGCATTTGCACCCTGCACCTGGGTGGCCGCAGGAACGGGAGCAGCGGGTTCGAGAGAGAGCGAGGCGAGCGACAGCTCTTCGCCGTCCACCGCCTCCGCTAGGACCCCCTCGCAATCCGCCGTCGGGCCATCGTCTTCTTCGCGTATGGGGCTCCTCAAGTTGCTCACTGCCGTACTAGCTGACAGTCCCGTCAACATGGACGTCCTGGGCAGCGCGACCGGTGGAACGACGGGGGCGGACAACTCGGAAGTGCGTCGAGAGCGTGGGTGAGGAGCGACGTAGACGATCACCTCGTCGTCTTGGTCCCCGAGCGTCTCTCCGTGTCCAGCTCGGTCGACGAGGATGGCGTCGCTTGTGGACTTGTTCAAGAGAGGACGCGTAGGGACGGTGTCGATGACGAAGAGCGGATTGGAATGTGCATGGTGATGGAGGGTATCGTTAGTAGATCCTATTGCTGGATCTGTTTCCGGAGGTACACCGAGCATACCATCTGGCACCTTGACTAGGTTTGCACCTTTATCGTGTGTAATAGATTCGTTATTAGATTGGTTTGAAATCTCAATAGATGATTTGGCATAGAACGAACGGTCAGGAGTGGCTAACGGGTAGTTGGCATTCACGGTATTCGCGGCGCTCGATGTTTGCGACATGACTTTGATTTGGTTATACAGACCAGTAAACGTTTCCCGGGCAATGTCGTCTTGGGAAGGTTCCCGTGGTCTTGCGGCATCAACCCTGGCACGTATTGCAGCCAAATCTGCAAAATCCACTTCCTCGAGGTCCCCTTCATCTTTGTGGACCTTTCTCTCTGCTGCAGCGTCCTGTGAGATGGCATCGACTTGGGCACGTATCGCCCCTAGATCTGCGAAATCCACTTCTTCAATATTCTCCTTATCCTTGTGGACGTTTTGCTCCGACATCGCCGGAGCGGTTTTGTGGGCGATTGCATCGACCTCTGCGCGAACCTGCGCCAAGTCTGCAAAGTCGATCTCTTCGAGGGCATCTTCGAATTGATCCCCTGATTCCGAGTCTGAATCAGACGCACTCCCTGCTTGAAACACGCGAGCAACGCGGTCCGCAGTAGGGCCGCATGGCGTCTCCGTGGCATCTAGCAACAAGAACACGTTCGATCGACCATCGCACCATACGAGCGATAAACCACTCACCGGCGACGAGTTCTCCAGCAGGCTTCAACACGTCCTCCGAGTGCTGGAACAAGAACGGGGTCAACGTCGCCCGCACGAACTTGACGGGCCGCAACAGCGGGCGGTCAGAGTAGAGCAGGCCGGACAGCGGAGCGTCTCTCCCGATCATTGGTTTTGCCTTGCCACCGACGCCTGGACGAGGATAACGTGGGCCGCTGAAAACGTCTGACGCCCCGGCGTCCCCCTCTCCTCCCCGTCCCCTGCCTCGTCCCCGCCCCCTTGGCGTCGGCGTGCCCCGCCGTGGGCTCTCCGTCCCCCTGAACGGTGTCCCGGATCTAGACCCAGACTTTGGCGTACCCCTACCCCTCCACGGGCCATACCCTCTACTCGGATTCCCCCCGTTCGCGCCCGTGCCCGCGCCTGTAGGTATACAGTCAACGATGAGGGATGATCGTCCCACGAGGCAAATCACAGGCGGACGAGGACGACCACCTGCAACGCACCGATGGGCGGCTGGGACCACTGCTGTATCACCACGTCGATCTCTGCGTTCGCGTGCGGGTAGGGATGGCGGGGAGCGCGGTTGGGGGTGGGCGTCGCTCGTGCGTCCGGTGGGGCTCCTCGACCACGAGCGCCCCAGCGACCACCCCCTCGACCACGATCGTTGTTGTTTTTGTTGCCTCGTGGCATTGGACGGAGGAAGAGTGGTAGACGTGGATGGATACTCGTATTAGCAGGACCTCGCGTAGCCGGGCACTGCCGTGTTCCGTTCTTACTCGCACGTTCGACTCGTGTTCGATTGACATTTTTGCCAACGCACTGAATTGGCACGACGATCTTTCGTTTTTGGACGTGGTTCGACTTTCAAGGCGATAGGTTGCCATTTCGTCCTTCCGTGACCGATCTAGTTGTCAATGGGACACCTCGCAGAAACGTTCAGGCTGGACTCGTTTGGCTCTATCGCACGATCATTGAGTATGAGCGCTGGCTCTGGGCACGCACCACGACCATGCTTTGATGGCGCTAACATTCAGGTTCTCATCCACGTCACTTCACTATTACCTCAATATCCGACGCTGCGTCGGACGACGACAACTGGCTTGCCCGGCTACTCCAGGTTCTTACTTTTGCGATGTTCTCAAGATCATTGAGATGATTGCGTACACATCAAAGACCGTAAAGAATCATATTCTGAGATTCCCTATTCTCTCACTAATATGCATAGACGATGGCATCGGGACCATTACCCAAGTCCCACCTTGTTGTTGACTTGCATCACGCATAGAGAAGTTCCTCTGCCTTCCTCGATCGTGGTGTGACCTTGCACTCGAAAGGCTTACTACGGCTACAAAACCATCTCATCAGCAGATAAACGACAGACGATTCGAAACTTACCGCAAAAGACCCTCCTCGACGTCATGCATCGGAACCACCTCTATACCATTCTCCACGCGCCTAGAGATATCCAAAGTAGCCAGCGTCATTGCGACACAGATAAATGTCGTCGACTCCACCAGGAGCGCACCCGGACACGACCGTCTTCCCCATCCGAAAGTAGCTTCACGCGGATCAAACTGCTGACTTACCCCGAGGAACCTCTCGGGGTCGAAAACCTCCGGATCTGGATACCTTTCAGGATCCGAAAGGATAGACCTGCAGCCTTCCAATCAGATAGGACTCGAAGTCTCTCGATGATCTACTAACCAGATGTTAGCCAGAAGAATTGATCCTTTCGGTATCAAAACACCCTCGTAGATAATATCTTCTGCTGCGGCGTGGAATGCTTGCAGTTCATATAACATTATTTAAGTTAGACCAGGGACGTGCATACAAGAAGGTACCCACCACTAGGAGCCACTCTGTTCCACCTGAGAAGTTCTTTACAAATTGCGTTCACGTATGGGAGCGTATCACGATCATTCATAGTGGGCAGCCGCTCGTTTCCGACGACCGCATCCACTTCTGCCTGACCTTTCCTGAAAACCTCGGGATATATGGTCATGGCGAGGAAAAATCCAGACAATGTGACTGAAGTCTAACACGAAGGCATCCATGTCAGTGAGGTCGGCTCGCACACGTCAGCCCTGACTCACAGTATCAGATCCACCTAATGAAACATAGCCACATGAAAAAAAGGTATATAAAGTGACACGTCGAAACCATACCTACGTACATGGAGAAAGAGACCCACTTCAGGGTCTCTTCCTCCTCTGCAGTGAGGCCTTCCTGAAGTAGCTGTGATGTCAGAGATGGCAAAGCATCACCTTTAGCCTGACTCATTATCAGCACACAAATGCTACCATCCACTAGTAGGGGAAAACTATACCAGGTGTTCTAGCACGAGTTGATGAGGTGTGTCCGCCGTCCTCGTTACTGCTTCCTTCCACCTTTTCGCGAGTTTGTGAAACCCACTCCCAGGGAACCACTCAGGCAGATATCGCACTACCAGAATTCTTCATGAATTGGGATGAGTCGAACAAGCTTTGGAAACGTACAGATTGGTAGTATGTCCACCAGAAAACGCCCTGGCACGGCGACCATACCCAGAATATGCATAGCATTGTCCGCCATCATTACAAGCGGATCACTGTCTCCTTCCACGCTATAACCATGGGAGATCTTCAATATTACAGAGCTGGCCAATCTACACGAATAATATTACGTTAGCGCGGTCAGCCAAAGGATGATCGATGCTGTCCGCACCGGTGAGTGTGTCCATCCAAATTCTCGGGGCTTTGTACCATATTTCGCAAGAATTGCTTCGCCTCTTCCTCCAGAGCAGGATGGAACACTTCTATGCTGCTCTTCGTGCCGATCTGCTGATGGAAGAACTTGCGATGTTTCCGAAGCGTGTCGCCATATTGCAGCATGACCGTGGAGGCACCCAAGCCAGTAAGATCACTGGCCATCGTAAAGTATGGTCGGTCTGATGTGACAGCGCTCTTCTTCTCGAGTATATCTTTACATGTTTCGATGGAGTTGAGCACGACATATCGCGTGCCCAGCACGTTGAAGGACATGATGGGACCTGGCATAGAATAAGCAATCTCCTATACACTGTGTAAAGTGTTTGACACGTACCATACTTCTCGCTCATAGTCCTCCATGCCTTGTACGGCGCATATGTCGGAAAATCAAGGAGGTTTCCAATGAACGGCAAACCTAGGGGCCCTGGAGGGAGTGGGACACCGGGCTTTCGAGCAAGACGACCAACAACATATAGCGCCAGACAAGCAAGGCAGGCATCGAGAAGATTGACTCCCATGGCTTTAATGCGAACTTGAACGAGGATTCGTAGCTCTGTGAGATGAGTGTTGTGACCAAAAAGTCGAGTATCCTGCGATCCTTGGAATTACTGTAGGCAAACGTCCAAGGGATCAGAATGGAGATATTGGGCAAATATCGAGAGGGGACCGTCATTTTGAGGAGCAACTTGAAGAATCGGCCCACTTATTGCCTCATTGATGTGTAATCATGTTAGGCTCCAGTGCGTCATGCCGTCCCACCGCCGAGCCTTTGCGACATTGCTGGCGGCTACTTATTAGGTCGTCACTGCAAAAAGCTGTGAGAACCTCTTGGCAATCGGTACCGTAACCTTGTCAGCGCAATTATTCAAGCTGAGCACGAGTATTCGCCCACCGAATCAATACTCACTATTGCGACAGTCTCCGAGTCTCGTTTGGGGTAAAAACAGACCAAAACTTCTGTGTGATGAACTAAAACCTTGTTTCCCCTATAACCAGTATCTTGGCAGTCAACTGACTTGGTCCGATTCAGACTGCAGCCTGCTTGTCGAGTAGAACCGCCGGTATATCAAGAATGCAGGAGCTTGTTCAACTCATTCGACTCCATCGTAATATGGGTGTGGGCGCCGTGCACTCATCCAACTCGGAATGGTTGCCTCCAAATACATACTGGATTCTCTGCTGCAGACCCGACAACATTGCGAGTGTCAAATCCTCACGCAGCTTTGAAGATGGGACTTATTGACTTACTCCTCACATAAGCCAACGCAAGATTATGCGAGTGCTCCCCTGTAAGTTCATGATTACTTGCTCCATGCTAGCATTCGGCATGTTTGTATTTGACGCAAACTGACCTAGTCACGCCGGGCCCACGACAAAGAAGGGTAAAAACATCTGACTACCGAGTCGGCACCCGTTCGGAGAACTTACAGGCCGGCTCTGGTATACTATGTATTACTAATTGTCACGGCAGAGTAACTGGTCTGCTAAATCGGTATGGATTCTGGCTATACTGCCGCGCCGTTGGGCATCCCGTCTAGTGAACGTTTGCTCGTTTTTCGCCCTAACTCTAAGCACTCACCGCGATCCTCTCACATTCTCGTACTCCGGCAGTCTCAATTCCTCCGGCGATGGTATTTCTTTCGTCTTTATATGTCCCACGACGTCACTGATATTCTAGCACATCGATGGTAGAGTCTGAGTGGCTCGAGATGGAGACTCGAAGCTATGCCCAGACGTTAGCATCCCTGCACCCAAACTTCCTTTGCGTACCTTTCGGATACCTAAGAATAACCTCCACGTTGAGCGATGGGTCGGGGAACGACTATATTATCTATTAGACACAGCGGTACTTTCACATGATTGCAGTCATCAACATCACAACGAATCACCATAATCACATTATAGGATTCTCGACTTTCTCTCCTCTTCGCATGCACAGACAATGGAGTTGGTAGTAGCCGACTCAGTGCCTAAGATCATACTCTTGTCGTTCACTCGCATCAGGCACGGAGAAGTTCATCAGCCTTCTTTGATCGCGATGCGATCCTGCACTTGAATGGTTTGACACGGCTATAAAACATGTCGTGAGCAGACGGGTAACACAGCATATCAGATCCTACCGTATCTGGCCCTCCTCAACGTCATGTGTCGGCACTACTTCTACACCACTCTCCACGCACCTAGAGATATTCAAGGTTGCTAGCGTCATTGCGACACAGATAAAGACAGTCGACTCCACTAGGAGCACACCAGGACACGCCCGTCTTCCCCATCCGAAAGCAGCCTCACGCGGGTCGAGCTGCTGACTCGCCCCGAGGAACCTTTCTGGGTTAAAGACGTCCGGATCTGGATAGGTCTGGGGATCTGAAAAGATAGACCTGCGGCCTTTGGGTCAGACTGTGATTAACGTCGCTCACGAGGGTCCACAAACCAAACGTTGGCAAGAAGAACTGATCCTTGTGGTATCAAAAGCCCCTCGTAGACAATGTCTTCCGTCGCGACATGTGATACTTGTAGTTCATATAATACCGTTTAGGTTGGACCTGAGACAACAGGCACGAAAACACCTACCGACAGTAGTCACTATGTTCCACCTAAAAAGTTCTTTACACATCGCACTCACATACGGAAGTGTGTCACGATCGTTCATGGTGGGAAGTCGCTCGTTCCCGACGATCCCATCCACTTCAGATTGACCTTTCTTGAAAACTTCGGGGTACATAGTCATGGCAAGGAAAAATCCTGACAGTGTAATCGCGGTCTAATGTGAGCATACCAATTTCGGTGAGATTGTCTTCTAGGTGTTTTTTTTTGAAACCAACTCACTGTGTCAGATCCAGCTAATAGACCACAACCAAATGAGTGGGACGGCATCCGGAGCAGTAAGTGGAAGCCATACCTATGTACATGGAAAAAGAGATCCACTTCAGAATTTCTCGTTCTTCTGGAGTTACGCATTCCTGAAGTAGTTGCGCCGTCAGTGATGGCAAAGCATCACCCTTAGCCTGACTCGTCATCGGCATACAAACGCTACGGGCTCGGGGAAAACAGTCATACCAAATGTTCGAGCACGAACTGATGAGGAGTTTCCGCTGTCTTCATCACTGTCTCTCTCCACCTTTTCGCAACCTTCTGGAATCCACACCCGGGAAACCACTCGGGCAGGTATCGCACTACCACAATTTTTGCTGAATAGAGGTGAGTCGAATAGACTTTGGAACGTACAGATTGGAAGTGCATCCACTAGACGTCCAGACGTGAAGGCCATGGTAAAAATTTTCATGGTCTCGTCCGCCATCATTACAAGTGGGTCACCATCTCCCTCCACAGTATAACCATGCGAGATCTTCAGTATCACTGAGCTGGCCATTCTGCCAAACGATATCACGTTAGGACGGTCAATCAAAGGACGATTAACACTCCTCGCACCTGCGACTATGTGCGTGCAAATTCGGGCTCTGCAACATATTTCGCAAGAATTGCTTCGCCTCTTTTTCCTGAGAAGGATGGAACACTTCTATGCTGCTCTTCGTGCCGAGCTGCTGGTGGAAGAACTTGCGATGTTTCCGGAGCGTGTCACCATATTGCAGCAAGACTGTGGAGGTATCAAAGCCAGTAAGATCACCGGCCATCGTAAAGTGCTGTCGGTCTGACGTGACAGCGCTCTTCTTCTCGAGTATATCTTTGCATGCTTCGATGGAGTCGAGTACAACATATCGTGTACCCATCACGTTGAAATATAAAATAGGACCTGACATGGAACAGGCAACTTGAGCCTCGCGCACTCTGTGTGAAGCGTTTGACACGTGCCATACTTTCCGGCCATAGTCTTCCATGTCATGTACGGTGCATGTGTTCGAAAGTCAAGCAGGTTTCCGATGAGCGGCCAGCCTGGAGGTCCTGGGGGGAGTGGTACGCCTCGCTTTCGAACAAGACGACCCACGACGTATAGTGCCAAACAAGTAAGGAAGATATCAAGAACTTTTACCCCCATGGCTGCGGTGCGGACGAGGGTAATACGGAGCCCTGTGAGATTGGTGTTACGACTGCAGAGTTCGACGAGTGTTTATATCCTTGTAATTAAGCGCTTACAGACGGAGTCAGAATGGGGACATTTGTGAGACGTGATTGGCTTTAGGATGATTTGATCACCAGCCATGCATGGCTGTGATGCCGTTATGGGGGCATTTCCGACTCGGATTGCTAGTGAACCTGGCACTCGACACATGTGATTCCACCATTACTTTTTGCCGAACCTCAACCGGGATACTAGGATTATTCTAGCTATGAGCAAAGATAAGTTCTCGGCCGGTGTTATTGGGGTGAAAACGTAACAATGACCTTGAATGGGATTATGAGAGTTGGCAACAAAGATAATTAGGCAAGAGTCATGCACCCATTCGAACTATATCGCGGCCAACATTACTCGTGTTTTCTCAAGACTGCCGTGAGCAAACCTGAACACGATTCATTTCCCGAGTCGTCAAGACGGTAAAGAACAATTAAGCCTACTCTCAAACGAAATGGCTTTGAATTATCCACAGCATCTAGGCAGTGTGACCTAAGGACTGTCACTACACCCGATCCTGCGTTTGTTTGACTAACATTAGTCATGGAGGAGTCCCTCTGCCTTTGCCGATCGCGGTGTGATCTTACATTTGAACGGCTTGACACGACTGCGAAGTCACTCGTAAAGAGAACGATGTCAGGACGATTCAGAGCTTACCGTATCATGCTCTCCTCGACATCGTGCCTTGGGACCACTTCTACCCCATTTTCGACGCATCTAGAGATGTTCAAAGTTGCGAGAGCCGCAGCGACAGAGAGAAAGACGGTCGACTCTGCCAGAAGCGCACCCGGACACGTTCGTCTTCCCCATCCGAAGCATGCCTCACGTGGGTCAAGTTGTTGATTCTCGCTAAGGAACCTCTCTGGGTCGAACACATCTGGATTGGGGTATGTGTCAGGGTCTGATAGGATAGACCTACAGTGTTGTATACGGATGAGATAAATATTCAAGTCATTCAGCGAATCACGAACCACATGTTGCTGAAAAGGACTGTCCCTTGCGGGATCAGAAATCCCTCATAAATCATATCTTCCGTTGCAACATGTGATACTGGAAGTGTCATAAATATGGACCAGAATACAAATGCGTAGAAAGATGTACCCATAGCACTCACGACATGCCACCTGAGAAGTTCTTTACAAATTGCGTTCGCATATGGAAGCGTGTCACGATCCTTCATGGTTGGAAGTCGCTTATTCCCGATAACAGTATCTACTTCAGTCTGACCTTTCTTGAAAACATCGGGATATATAGTCATAGCAAGGAAAAATGCTGATAACGTGATTGAAGTCTGTCGCAAAAGCACCTGTTTCAATTGAACGTGTATTAGGTGCAGCATCCAACTAACCGTGTCAGAGCCCCCTGATAGGTCGTTTAATAGAGGAACATTGGAAGAAACACGCTGATGCCATACCTACGTACATAGAAAACGAAACCCACTTCAAGATCTCTTGTTCCTCAGGTGTAATGCCTTCCTGAAGCAGTTGCGACGTTAGTGATGGTAAAGCATCGCCCTTGGCCTAACTCGTCATCAGCACATAAACATTACGAACGCGAAGAAAGATCCTACCAAGTGTTCCAACACTAGTTGATGAGGTGTCTCTACAGTCTTTTTCATTAATTTTCGCCATTCGTTTGCATCCCTCTGGAATCCACCTCCAGGGCACCACTCTGGCAAGTATCGCACTAGCAGAGTCGTTTACGGAATTGATTGAAGAATATAAGGAAACGCACAGGGCGGGAACGTATCGACCAGAAATCGTCCCGGTGTGAGGATCACAGAGAAAATTTGCATGGCTTTGTCGGCCAACTCCACGAGCGGATCATCATCCTCCTTCACGCTGTAACCATGTGATATCATCAACATTATTGAGCTAGTAGTTCTATCCAAATTGCGTCGCATTAGTGAAATGGCCTAGAAGACGATCGATACTGTTGTTACCTGCGACTATACGCGATGAGACCGTCAGAGTTTTCCAACACACTGCGCAGAAACCATTTCGTTTCATCTTCTTGAGCAGGATGAAATACTTCTAAGCTGCTCTTGGTCCCGATTTGCTGATGAAGGAACTTGCGGTGTTTTCGAAACACGTCACCAGGTTGCAGCATGCCCGTGAAGTTACTCCAACCAACGAGGTCGCCGCCCATCGTAAAGTGTGGCCGGCTTGACGTTACAACGCTCCTCTTCTCAAGTATCTCTTTGCATGCTTCGAAGGAGTTGAGAATAATGTACCGTGTGCCCGTCACACTGAAGGATATAATAGGACCTAGTAAAAGGTGAGCGACCTTGCCCGTATTACGCCAAACGTGTAGCACTTTCCATATTTTACGTTCATAGACCTGAACGCCTTGTACGGTGCATATGTCGGGAAATCGAGCAAGTTTCCAATTAGTGGCCATCCAGGAGGTCCAGGCGGGAGTGGTGCGCCCCGTTTCCGAACAAGACGAGTGACAATGTAAAGTGTCAGACAAGCAAGGCAAACGTCGATGACATGAACTCCCATGGATCCACAATATGTGAACGAGAGCAAAGGCTGAACGGCGGAACTGCCGGAACAAGCTTTGTGTGGGTTTTACATAAAGTGAGTCCCGCTGAACACCCAGGATGCTGTAATATTCACCCCAACTTGAAGCGGTGCCCGTCTCACACGCCACGCGTTGTTTGACTTTGTACGACATTGCCCCGGCCTACCCACAAATATCAGCTCATGTCAAAAGGAAAAGGATCGGTCCAAATTCCATCGCGCTCTTCCTGAACATACAAACTATAGACAATAACTGCAACATACACTTCAACTGCTGAAAGTAGGAAGCAGGACTCAAGAAAGCCACTATCCATCCACGATCCCAGTTTTGCCGTATTTCTTCTTATACTCATTCTCTAACCTCTTCATCAAATCGTCTGACGGGACTGTAAACTTGAATTCCCCTGCCCATGCTCTCAGCTCTGATTTCTTCACTGCCTTCCCACCCCGTTTGTGAATCAGCCGACCGAGGTAGTCAACGGCATCACTCATGTCGTACGGGCGCGCTCCAGTTTTCGACAGACGGTCAAGTTTCGTACAGAGTGCATACCGCCACGGTGCGGCATACACTGTAAGTCCCGGAGCATTGAAGACAACATCATGCTGAGTCACGGCCTCATCGTACAAACGCTGAATCGTGCCTTCCTGGAGAAAAAAAATATAAATACACAAGAATGGCCTACAGGAAGGAGAATGCTAATGAAACGAACCTCGATAAACAACGCCGTGTGATTATTCAACCACTGTTCCTCAAGCTTGAGTGACTTGCGCGCAGAATCGGCGGCTGCAATTAGCTGCGTGACGTCCTCGTGCCTCGTTTTCGTGCGGTAGAAGAAGTCGACATCGCCCGTGGACGCGCGGGTGTGCAAATACAGCGTGTTGACGGCCCCACCGACGGCGATAATAGACACACTCTGGTGCTTGGCATGAAGCACCTTTGCAACAGCAGTGAGACCTTGGGTAATGGTGGCAGCCGTCATCTGCTGCTCGGTTGTCCCGGGTCTAAGGACCAGATCCCGGAGGGAGGCGGTGCCATTTGCTGAAAAACTGTTACCCATGTGGTGTGTAGGCTTTTGGAGTACGATGAATGATACTTAATTTATAGAAAACTTGCGAGCCTAGATCTGCTGTAGCTCAAAGTTATTGTATGGAAAAAACCGGATACTGAAAAGACATTTCAGCGCTGATCGCCGCATGAGGAAGCATAATAGAAGGTTAGGGTGGAGTGCGTGGCGCGCACTCCGTATACACCCGTCCGTATCTGCTCGCAGTCAATAATCTTGGTGAGTATCCGCGGCTGTATCAGATGGACTACGAAAGCACCTGCACTGCGAGTCAACCGAATTGGTAGTCGATTCAGAGCTTTTTTTGCCTTCGAATGTCCAGAAAAGTAATAGGCTCAGGCTTTGGTCTCAGGTAGATGGGCCAGTGCGTTCTTCATCATGTGGACAATATTCTACTCTCGGATCCATCCGTAACGGTTACTAGCGGTGATTGAAAAGCGGAGTACGCCGCTACGGATGTACCCGAGACTAAGAACCCCTGAATAATTGGCATCTCTACGACGATGACCACTAACCATCGCGAGCCGCTCCCAGCGACCGTCTCAGACATCCTCGCAGATCCCTCTCGCGCTCGTGCCCGTTACACCACCGCACGCCCTTCCTCCTACCGACGCTCACGCGTCTCCCGGCCTTTTCTCACGCGTCTCGTCGGCGGGTTTAGTCCCGACAACTCCTCAGCCTCCTTTTATCGTCTCTACGAGTTCTTTATCCTCGACTGGAATGTCCAACTCCGAAACGAGCTCGAATACTTCTGCTGTGCCCATCCTGACTGGGCCGTCTCTTCCATTCCTGACCCCGCGGGCGACATTGACCCCATCCGCTGCGCCGTGCTCGCCGTGCTCACCCAGCTGATGTGTGCCGCTTTCAATCGACGCATTGCGACTGGCTTGCCCAGGGACGCACCTGCCGTCGTGCTTGATTTTTCTGAACTCGAGGCGCGCTCAAAAGTCTTCGAAGAGATACCAGACTGGGCTAAACAAGTCAAACCACTTGATGAGATACTTTATATACCGGATGAAGATGGTAAAGTGTTGAAAGAGAGTGATGAAGATGTTAGTGAAGAGTTCAAGGCAATGAATATCATTGTGAAGATGCCACATATTCACTTTATTTAGGTCCCTCTGGATATGTTCAGGGCCTTCGTTCCTTGCTTTGTACTCTATACCCTCAGGCCGCCTCCTTTACATACTCCATGACAATAGATTGGTCGAGTCATCTTGTTACCCACCGCGAACCATTCTGTATAATCTACATCAAAGTTATCACGGTTGACTAGGACTGCAGTAGTGTCCATGACCGAACTCTTGTTGCCTTTTTCGGGATTCAAGTTGTACACATCGCCGAATGGGTGGTCTCGACGACATCATCCACCGTCGAGAACCCACCACTTGGGATCGCCTCATCTCGTCGCCCCTTCTTTTCATCGCACGTTGGCTCTACCTTCCTGGTGCTCTACCCTCTAGCACGCCCGGGACGCCACGTATCCGTCTCGTGTGCATATCCGACACGCACAACACCCACCGCGCGCAGCCTCCTCTCCCGGACGGCGACATTCTCATCCACACAGGCGATCTCACCCAGTCTGGTACAGACCACGAGCTCGACGACGCCCTCGCCTGGCTCAACTCTCACCCTCACCCCCACAAACTCTTCATCGCAGGCAACCATGATGTCGCGCTCACCTCTCCCGAGACGCGTGCGCGTATATCACCAGGTCTAACATACCTCGAGAATTCGTCCGTCGAACTCACCATAAGCGGACGCAAGTTGCTCATTTACGGCAGCCCGTACACGCCCAAACACGGCTCGTTTCCCTTCCAGTACCCCCGCGTCCACCCGCCGCAAACCGGTACCGTCCCCCCACAAGGCGAAGCACACGAGATCTGGTCTCGCATTTCGCCTCTGACTGACGTCCTCATCACGCACGGCCCTCCCTTTGCCCACCTTGACGCAGACAGGTATGGGTGCTATGCACTACTTTCCGCATTATGGCGCATCCGCCCACGGCTACACGTGTTTGGGCACATTCACGCTGGCAGAGGTATCGAGCGCGTCAAATGGGACCAGGCGCAAATGGTGTACGAGGATATATGTGCCGGACGTGTAGGCTGGGGCGGTCTATTGAAGTTGCTGT
>JBBPTU010001067.1:0-15007 GCA_038094295.1 Tylopilus aff. beelii | reverse complement strand
CTACATTCACTATTCGCCTAGGTATTCTCTGTTGTCAGGATATCTAGTGCTGGCTCAGATTGGCCCTGGGGAGTGGATCTCTCTATAGATTTGCTAGTGTCTATTAGATTCATTCTAAGAAGCGACACCGCCATCTTCAGTATTCCTGCTGGGAAAATGTGATACGGTGTTACTCCATAACACCGAAGAAAGTAAGTATGCTCGGTAACCATACATACATCAACTGATTTCTTTACTAGCGGTACCCCTCGTTGCCCAAGTTCGAGCCGTCTTTGCTTTCTGTCTGGCAAAGAGGCGATCCGAGTCCATTCCTGAAACATTACAGGGTCCCCTACTCTATGTCCAATTGTTTGAGGTGACCAGTGGTCCAGATGATGTGATGAAGATGTTCCGCATGTGACACAAACTGTACCGCGGGACTGACGGTCATCTGTATCGTGTAGGAGTGGTAATCCCTATGACAGCTGTGACACACGCCGTGGAACTGATTCCAGTCTATGGTGGCAGACACGATCGTCATGCCACCACCAATGTTTCTCTGGAGAGATATGAGGAGTTTTACCTGAACAATTACTCTGATAAGGAGTGGTACCACACGATCTCTCAGGAATATTTGTAGCATGTATCGCCTGTTGATGCAATTGATTATCTGTGACCACTACTGTAGCCGATCTACCTCTGCTGAATCTAACCGACACTAGTGAACAATCTCCACCAATCACCTTGCTCGTTCCCAAGGACGTGAGCCTCCGTAAGCCTTGAAGCTTCTAGCGACCGCTTGTTTCATTTCAACCGTTTTGCAGATGTAGTCGGTCAGTCTCGGCTGTTCCATGCCTGTCGGAAAGGGCCGTCATATGCATTGCCCGATGGCTCGGGATCTCCCATCTGGCCATGACGCATTGCCTGACAAATCCCGTCCACCGGCACAAACCACTTTAAAATGCGAGTCTTGCGCTCCTTCTCTCCATTCTCCTCGATGTCCACCTCCAACGGCCTCTCTTCTGCCTACCGCGAGTTCCCTGCGCCGATAAGGCCAAACTCCGCTGGGTTCGACTTCCATGGTACGGCGCTGCGCCTTCTCTTCCTATCTCGCTAAGCGGCGTAGTATATTGGATTTCCAGTTCCCCTGAGCAGACCGAGCACGCAAGACAACTCTATGCGCGTGTCAAGCGCGAGTTCCCAGAGGCAACTACCATTCGTACCCGTCCTTCTCTTTGCTCAATCTGCCTATAGCTCCCGCTCGGTCGGTTCTGGGACAGGCCAGTCGGTATGTCGATCGATCGGTCCCTGTATGCGCCTGACCCGCCGATCAGGACCCCACCCGACCACCATGTTTGAGATCGACACCCATACTCCTCATCAGACCGGAGCGCTCTTCTCCTTTCTCGTCGTGAACCGTGGTCCCTGCGAGTACGTCATTCGACCAACGGCACTGCGATATGGCTAATTGTTCCTTAGCGTCTTCGTTCACCCAAACACCGGGGATACGTACAGAGATCACGCAGAGCTTGCCACATGGATAGGCAAACCCTGGCCATTGTATTTGGACGTCTTGAAGAAGTGGTCTCCTTGATCGAGGCGTTTGTATCGTAGACACGTACAATAATGATCATGGTCCGGCGCCCGCCGCGGAGAGATCCGACCCGGAACCGACGCGGCCATAAATGTAGCCGGTTCGCCACTTGCCTTCTTGAACTCTCTTCATGTTGTCTTCCCGCCGCATCCTTGACAACGCCCTCGACGCCGTGGGCAATACTCCCCTCATCCGGCTAGACAAGATTGCCGCCGAGGAAGGCCTCAAATGTAACCTACGTATGTCCTCTTTGCGCGTCGCTCGCAAGCGTAAATAGACACTTTCCTAGTGGGCAAGCTCGAGTGCCTCTCCGTGGGTGGCTCGGTCAAGGACAGAATCGCAAAGGCCATGGTGCTCGCCGCGGAGAAGGAGGGCAAGCTCATCCCCGGGCAAAGCGTCGTCATCGAGCCAACCTCGGGCAACACAGGTCTGCCCTCTGACCTGTCTCGTAGTTACGACACTGTCTAACTCGAGGGACGAACAGGAATCGGTCTCGCTTTGGCATGTGCCGTCAAGGTACTACCAATTCCAGTCTCTTTGAGCGGTTGCTGAATACGGTCGAGATAAGGGATATTCCGTCATAATAACCATGCCCAATAAGATGTCACGCGAGAAGGAAGCGCTACTTCGGGCGCTTGGGGCTCAGGTCATTCGCACGCCCGACACCGAGCCTTGGGATTCGCCCAACAGCCACATAGGTAGAATTCCTATCGCATGCTGTCCATCCTCGTGGCTGAATTCCCCGACGGTCGTAGGTGTTGCGCAGAGGCTACAACGTGAAATACCGCATGCAGTCATTCTGGATCAATATCGCAACGTACGTCTCTCAGTTTGCTGGGTTTGACAGATCTCTCACTGTAACCAGCCAAACAACCCATTGGCACACGAATATACGACTGGACCGGAGATCATCGACGCAGTCGTTTCTACCCCAGCCTCTCCGTCGAGACCATCGTCCATGAAGGTTGACGCTTTCGTAGCTGGTGCAGGTACCGGGGGCACCATTACCGGGATTTCGCGTGCATTGAAGAAGACGCACAATCCTGACTGTATCGTCGTTGGAATCGATCCGGTTCGTGCCGTTCGTTACTGCGCACAGTGTAGTCAGTCACTGACGTGCGGCCCGTAGGTTGGCAGCATTCTCGCACATCCTGATACCCTCAACGATCATGGCGCCGGCAAACCTTACGTCGTCGAGGGTATCGGCTACGACTTCATCCCAGAAGTTCTATCAAGGGACCCAGGCAACGTTGACACTTGGTTAAAGGGTACCGACGAGGAGGCTTTCAAAGCCGTCCAACGCCTCATGAGAACGGAAGGGCTCCTCGTTGGTGGGAGCAGTGGCAGCGCACTCGGTGGTGCTCTAGCTTGGTTGAAGTCCGAGCAAGGGCGCAAGTTTGCCGAAACAGAAGGCACGAATGTGGTCGTGCTATTGCCTGATGGGTAAGTGCGCCGTACTGTTTGAGGCAAACTCTGACTGAGATCCATTCAGCATCCGGAATTACATGAGTAAGGAGTGGTTCCTGGATTTTGCACTCCATTCAGAACCATCCCCTCCCGTGAACCAGTTGGGCAAGGTGCCACCGATGCGACGGTCGCTATTATGAGCCGAAGCATTTGTGATATACAATCACTGGGGCCTAGTAGGGAGAGCATCTTTATGATTTCGGGCATTAATTCATTTTCACGGACAATGGTAGTCGTAACTATTACTCTGAATGCGTTCTTTGAGCTCCAGTATCACTTGGACTGTAGTTCGACAGTATTCTTGAAAGCACCTAGCAAGGCAGATAACTGGATCTTCTCACTAGCTCCGGTCGATAGTCTGTGCCTAGAAGAGAAAGACTCGTCGAGAAATCAATAGACGTGAGCATCGTCACTCACTCAATGGTTGCAATGAAGTCTAATAGGTATACTCGGGCGTGGGGTTTGAAATCGATCGTTTCCACATATTCGTACGCACCACAAAGCAAGTCCTGCAGTGCGAGTCCTCGTTCGGTCTTCAAGGCAATTATCACTGAAACGTGTTGGTCTCAGTCGCATCGAGAACAAACGACCTACTTTGAATGGATGTGGTGAATTCATCTGAGAGCATCGAGTTGACGATCGTTTCAATGTCTGATGGATGCGGGCTCCCAGTACAATTGTAGACTTCCGTCTCCCCTATGGTCTCGTATGCGGCATGGCATGCTTGAAGAACATTCAGCGCTCTTCGCATATCACCCTTTGAGAGCTTAAGAAGGGCCTGCTTTCCGTCGGACGTCAACTTGACGCTGGTATGCGTTCAAATACATCCGTACGGAGGTCGCATTCCCCGACACTCACTCTTCGGCTTGGACCACGGTGTCCACTCTTTTCTCGACCTCCACGATGGGTAATGGAGAGAACCGGAACCTCGTACACCGACTTTGAATCGCAGGTGCAATCTTGTTCACGTAGTTACAAATGATGCAGAAACGAACGTTTTTGGTGTATTGCTCGATAACACGACGAAGCGCTGCCTGGGCCGCCTGTGTCATCATGTCTGCTTCGTCAAGAATAATGAGCTTGTAGCCTTTTGAGAACAACGTGCGCGTTTCCGCAAACTGTTTGATTTGCTCGCGTACGACGTCGATTCCACGGTCGTCCGAAGCGTTGAGCTAACGGGATCTCAGAGCGCTACGCCATGCTCGCCAAAAACGCGCTTACTTCGAGGATCTGCTTCCGATACTCGGTGCCGTATATTCGTCTCGCGACCGCCAATATGGTCGACGTCTTTCCGGTGCCAGGCGGGCCGTAGAATAGCAAGTGCGGTAGCCTGTTTTTCTCGATGAACCGCTCGACTGCAAGCGAACGTGAGCGGTTGGACAGCGGCTCGACGGCTGGGCTCACTCGTGGTCGTGATGTCCTTGTGAGAGACGACGTCGTCGAGCGTGGCCGGTCGGTACTTTTCTACCCTGCGTGGATAGCATACGAGGATATTCGTCGGTGCGCCAAACGGAGACGTACCAGGGCAGCGTGTCGCCGTCTGAAGGCGCACAAATATCCGTGACCTTTTCCTTGCCTTTGGACGCGGAAGGCGCAGCGTCAGAGTCCATGTCGACATCGCTGTCCATGATGCTGGTTCTGGAAACGACGCGACGCGACGCGCCCTCGTTACGTAAGCTGTATTCGTCTGGTCCTGATTTGCCACGCACGGACCATCAACGCAAGAATAAGGTTTGGATGCGTCAGCCCGATAACTCATCTCCTGACCACGACCACGGCGCTTGCTTTTGTCGACGACTCCACCGTTTAGTTCGTTGGACAGACAAGGGCATCCGAAAAGATGCAGATTTTCGTCAAGACGTGGGTGTCTTTCCCTTCAGAGCGGTCCACGCTGACCGATGGATACAGCTTGACGGGCAAGACCATCACCCTCGAGGTCGAGTCCTCTGACACCATCGATAATGTCAAGACCAAGATTCAAGACAAGGAGGGGTACGTCGGTCATCTTTTTCCGACCATCCAAGTATCTTATAGCATGCAGCATCCCTCCGGACCAGCAACGTCTGATCTTTGCCGGAAAGCAACTGGAAGACGGTCGCACCCTCAGCGACTACAACATCCAAAAGGAGTCCACCCTTCATTTGGTGCTCCGTCTTCGTGGTGGTGCCAAGAAGCGTAAGAAGAAGACGTACAACGTCAGTCTTGTTCTCTTTGCGTCCGTTCTGATGCTGACGTGCGAATGTCGATGTAGACTCCCAAGAAGATCAAGCACAAGCGCAAGAAGGTCAAGATGTCCATCCTCAAGTACTACAAGGTAGACTCGGACGGCAAGATCAAGCGTCTCCGCCGCGAGTGCCCTACCGCTGAGTGTGGTGCGGGTGTCTTCGTATGTGTTTCTCAGATAATTCCTTGCTTTACACCGCTGACTGTCGGTGTAGATGGCCTTCCACAAAGACCGCCAGTACTGCGGCAAGTGTGGCTTGACCTACACTTTCGCCCCCGGCACGAAGCCACCTGTCGTGTAGATTAGATTCCCATGTCGTATGCGTAAGACCGAATGCCATCCTTATGAAGTATGAATTCCTCTATCAAACGATTTCGTTGTGAACAAGTCTAGTATGTGTGTGGTTCTGCTTTATGAGTTTAAGTCTATGATGTAGCCCCAAGCTGAGGCAGTCTATCCGTCTATTCCAAGTCTACGGGTAACGGTGATCTGAACAGCATCCCATATATCTTCATGTTCGCCGACAAACCCAGGAGTCACGCCCACCAAAGATGGGAATAGCCTGGAGAGCACTGTCGAAAGCACAGCGACGTCGGGTCGGGAGCGGGAGCTGATCGACAGCGAAGCAAGGGGATGGGAGATAGGCGTGTCCAGGTCCGGAAGCGACAGCGTGGCTGCATCCAGAACGATAGCGAGATGCTCGAGGTGCCGGCACCCTTTTGCGAGCGACGAGAGGCTCGCCAGCGAGGTCCTCGGTTCCCAACTCGTTGCCACATTTTCGAGGGCGTTGTGGGCTCCGAGTTGAAGTCGCTCGAGGCGCGGCCACCACTTTGTCATCTCCTCGACGGCTGGATCCGACAGGTCAGGTGGCAACGAGGTGTCGAGGATAAAAGATCTAAGGGGTAACTTCGACAGCGGTCGCAGATGGTCTAGAGTGAAGAGTCTATCCAGGGTATCTGTGGGTGCATCTTCGATGTCGTCAATAGAAACTGCATGTTCGAGAGTAAATTCATGGAGCAGCAATGTGCTCATAGCTGTGAAGAGGTCATCAAACGTCGATGCAGGCCCGCTGCCAGCTGCGTCTATGTGGAGCGAGCAAAGTTTATTACGGGGTAACCGTTGAAGTAGCAATTCTACCAGCGCGGGCTGAGCACGAATCTTCAATTTTTCTAGAGCAGGAAAGAAAGGGGTATCACAAGTGCGAGTAACTGCCACAGATAAACAGTCGCGTGATAGGCGTTCTGCATGTATGTCGAAATTTGACAAGCGAGGAAAGGTAGAAATCATTATGAGGGTCTGTCCTGTTAAGGTTGAGAGGTGTAGCGCCAACGAGCGCAATGTTGTGACACTGCTGAGGGCGGTATGAAGGGATTCTGACGAATGACCTCTAATAGATAATTGCTCTAGCGAAGGGCATCCTTTTAGAAGTGCCACCATGCCATGCACCGTAATTGGCGCCGACCTTGACTTGGTGTAACCAACTTGCAGAGCGAGAGACCGAAGCCTCGGGGCTAAGCTTACACGCAAAGCGATTTCACTGATAGCTCTGCTCTCGATGCGAGCAGACTCGAGGTTGTGCAGTTGGTGTAAGTGCGTTGGAATGCTTGCCAAATTAGCAGCCACCCGATGGCGATGGGTGATGTGTCTGACTCGGAGAGCGTACGAGTGGAAGGCCATAAACGCTACGGCGGGTGCCGTAGTATCAAATCGCTACAAAACCAGTCAGTAACCATGAGTGACCAGTTAAAAGATACGTACAATAGTATCATTATCCACTGAGAAACCCGGAAGGAGAGAAAACAACGGAACCGCCGATGGAAGTCGCCTCCACACGTGTTCTAGAGCAGGCTCCTTCCAAGCTTGGCAACACCTCGCAATACGGCATAATGTTGACTTGCTGTCATCCAAGACGAACTCGAATATGGATTGGAGGATTTCATCGATGAGGAGGGCTGGATGCATCCCCACCTCCGACCGGAGTGAGATAGATTTTAGGCTTTTGAAGAGGTAAACGCACCTCGTATTTACCCCTCTCCGACCTCGAGTCACCACTCGCCCTAGAAATGTCCACGCCCACGACAAATGACAGGCTAAGAAGTAGAAAGAAATCCGGTGTACCAGAGCGGTACTCGCCAAAAAATTGACAACTCGGGTTCCGATTGGCTCATGGTGATCACATGATCACCGTCATCCTGCAACGTTCGTTCATCATCTCATGTATCCCTCGACAAATGTGAGCCTGGTGAGGACCGATGGACTATTTTGATGTTACCGTCGACACAAACTACAATGTTGGCAAACGCGGGATCGAAATGCGCGGTGACGCACTATGGCAGATTACACTGTGTAACCCGACTGCCATTAGCCACCACGGCCGCTGTCTATGCAGAGTGCTAGCTATGTCGAAGAACATCCCTCTATAAGACATGTATATTATCGTTGATCGAATAACCAACCTTGACTATGCCGGCATCAACGCTGTTCTCCGGGGACGACACTCTGCGCGCGTTCGTATATCGCTCGCTTGCGTTGTGACTCTTCAAAGTCTTGCTGTCTTTGCCGCATCTTTTCTCTCCTGCGTTCGTCATCGCGCAGCACCCCCTGGAACATGTCCTATGGCGATCGTCAAGTTTATGCATTCACAGCGAAGAGAGCACAAGACATACCTCGCGCTCTTTGGTTTGTTGGTAGTGAACACCCCATATGATAAACGCGGAGATGGCACACGAAGCAGCCAAGGTCGCCTTCGCCCGCGTTGACATGAGCAAGTGTCGCCCGCTCAGCCACTCGGCGAAGGGCCCACGAAGCCACAACATACGCAAACACAATCTGCGCCGGTCATCACTCGAGTTTACACTCCCAAATCCTTGCCAAGCGTGCAGCAACTCCATGCCTGAGCCCTAAACATGGCTGCTCTCGAGGTGCGTTCCAGGCATTTATCTTTGCTTTTCGTGCCCCATGGTCGACTTTCAGGATTTCGAAAATACCCTCAAAGAGGTCGTCGGTGGAAAACGGCTGTCGGCCTCAAAGATGAATAGGCTGACGGAGATCGCCATGAAATCGCTCGAGGTGCGCATTTTTCCACCTTTGGCATCGACGGCGTCTTACCGTCAGTATTTCAGGACGACACGAAACTCGTCGCCATCCTTTATCGTACCCACAACTCCTTGCCCAATTCTTCCAAGGTGTCGAGCTTGTACGCCTTTGATGCCCTGGCCCGCGCCGCTCGGAGTTTGGCGAGCAAACGGGCCGTGACGGGTGATGTCAACTCGGAAAAAAGTAACGCGGCAACGTTCCTTCTCAAAATTGAAGGCGTCCTCGACGGACTGTTCCGGGACATGGTCTCCCTGGATAACCCGGAAGCAAAGGTCAGTTATTAGAACATCACCTTCTGCGGAAACAAGGCCCGTCACTGGTTGCCCATGAACGGTTGTACATTTTCGCCGCAACCTGGTTATGGACCCCTTAGCCTTGTAGCGCGTTCTATCACATGATCTCTATCACCTCATAAGGGGGTAGTTTTACAAAGTACAGCGTTCTTACATGACCTTGATCACAGGAAAAGACAAAGAAAGTTCATGACATATGGGCCAAGTCGAATACATTTCCTTCGCCGGTACTAACGCGACTGAGGGATATCTTGTCGGACGTACAAAAAGGTGCATATCAGAACATGTGGCCGCTAAGTATTTCTCCCGTTTGTGTAACTCTAGCTATTTTTGCTGGCATTCCTGCCTCCAATGAAATGAGAGTATCAACTGAAACGTTATTTCGTTTACCTTTCCGTCAGAGATCGCCGTAAATCCGGCAACGTCCACCGACCCACGCACCACGAACGAAGCAATCGTGACAACACCTCAATCGGTACCGCCCATCCCAGACCCCTCCTCTGGCGTGCAGGCAACCTTGCTCGCGCTGTTAGGTCAAGCAGCCCAGGGCCATGGCCTGCCCAGGTGAGCAGTTCCGACCGCTTCCTCGTGGGCGTGCACTCAGAAGGAAATACTTAGCCAAACATCACCAAATACGGACCCACAACTTCCACCTACCCAATTGGCACTTTTGCAGCAGCTTGCTCTTGCCGCCAAGCTCACCAATGGTTCTACACCCCCTCCGGGCCAGACATCACCACCAATAATAAACCCTCCCCCAGCTGCAATTCCCGTGTCAGAGGTGCCGCACCCTTCTTCGCGACCACCCCAAACAGGACGCTTTGACACTCCGGGAGATGCACCGCCTGCGCGCAACGGCTACCAAGATCGTGGGCGAGACTTTCGTGATGAGCGACGCGCACGCGGTGGTGCCCGCGGCGGCCATCGTGGTCGTGGTCGTTGGGATGACCACCACAACGCAGATCGCTTTCGGCATCGGGACCGGGACTGGAACCCACCCCGTCCAAGACGCAGCCGGTCACGCAGCCCACGCAGACAAGAAGAACGACGAAACTTGCGGCCACGCAGTCCACCCCACCGTCCGGTAGACCCCCGCGAACCCAAATTACCTACGCCACCTACCAGCGCACACGACACGGACGAGTTTGGACGGGAGATCAGAGCGTCCCATTCGCCCTCCAGATCGGCGTCGGTCGACGACACGCAGACACTAGCTCCGATGGACTCGTCTGTAGATCCAACGGCTGGGGTCACACCAGATAATCACGTACCTGTACCTGATCAGTCGCCTTTGCCTTTGGTAGCTGCAAGTACGTCTGCGGAGAGTACAGAAACGCATACCTCGAGCCCGACGACGCAGCAGCCGCTTGGCCTTGACCAATTTGATATCGCCACGTTTGATGCGACTGCTCCGTCATCGTGGGAAGGGCTGGGAAACATGTGGCAAACGACGTATGGCTATATGCCGTCGCAGGAGGAGCTCATGCACTTTGTGATGGCGCAGACCATGGCCGCTTCTGGGATGGGGAACGGGGAACTCGGCGGGGCACAGGGAGGTCAGTGGCAACAAGGAAACTGGCAAGGACACAACGGCGGGTGGTCGGGCGGGAGGCCCGGGGGTGGACGAGGCTTTGGGGGTGGACACGGGGCAGAGCAATCCGACGCTATCGTTCTGAACGGAGACGTCGAGGAAAACGATGCGACGGTCGAACAGGGCGAGTTGCACGACTCGGCGAGCGGGCAAGGTGAGATGCGGGGGGTTGGGGACGATCGGATGTACGTCGAACCGGGCGCAGCGCAAACATAGCATAGTTGCATTATCTGTATAGCATCATTATTTCCACTAGAACCCTCCTTTGGATGCTCTCCACCACGTTCCGACGCGCAACTCGCTGCGCACAGCGCGTCCGGACACTCCAAACCGCGTCCACCGTCAACGCCGACGAAATAGCACACTTTTCTCGTCTCTCCTCGCTCTGGTGGGACGAACATGGCGAGTTCGCGCTGCTCCACCGGATGAACCCAACCCGAGTCCAATTCATCCGCGAAAAATTAATCGAAATCACGCGCGAGGAACGGGGAGAGGACGTAGGACGCGACATGGAGCAGCGGCGCGACGTGCTCCGTGGGCTCGACGTCCTCGACGTCGGGTGCGGCGGCGGACTGCTCTCCGAGGTGCGCCCCCTCCTGTGCACCACGACGACGAACCTGACGCCGCACAGAGCCTGGCGAGGATGGGCGCACGCACGCTCGGCGTCGACGCTTCCGAGTCTAACATCGGGATTGCGTCCGCACACGCGCGCGGGGACCCACAGCTGAACGACGCACTCGCATACCGCAACGCGTCCGCCGAGGCGCTCGTCGACGAGCCGAAGCGGTACGACGTCGTATGTTCGATGGAGGTGCTCGAGCACGTCGACAACCCTGCCGGGTTTCTCGCTGCCTGCGCGACGCTCGTCAAGGTGTGTCTGGACGGAGCGGCGTCGTCGGTGTGCTGACGGCGTATTTCACAGCCCGGCGGACATCTTTTCTTGTCGACCATTGCTCGGACGCCGTTGTCCTACTTTTTGACCATCCTCGCGGCGGAGCACATCCTGCGCAGGGTCAGCGTCGGGACGCACACGTATTCCAAGTTCATCAACCCTTCGGAGCTCGTGTCCTTCTTTTCAAACTATTCTTCGCCACCTTTGAACCCAAAAGTCCTCGGAAAACCGTGGATAACGCGCACATACGAACATGGCCTCCCTACGCGCACGGAAGCTGAAGTGCGGGGTCTCATTTACGTGCCATGGGGTGGTGACTGGCGCCTGATGCCCCGTGGAGCAACTGCATGGGGTGCTGCTGAATGCAACTATCTGTTCTGGGTTCGGAGGCCATCCGAGCCGTAGCGCATTGATCGGTACGTCGTACTCGACACCGACACAAGTATACATGTGCGAAATACAGTGTGCTTACATATACACAACAGTATTACAAGACACCATCCTTCGAATGGTGAACTACAAGAGTACTGGCGAAAGCTGCTAAAGAGTGTGCGGGGGTATACTGCCGATAAATAGTCCAGTAAGCTATCACAAAGGGCGAAGCGAAGTCCCATCTGGCCAAAAGGATGGCCATGCGGTCATGACATCAGTCTCTCACCCCACACGAGCCGCTGTCGATGTGCACGATAGGCACCACTCATGGCAACCCAGGCGACCCACAAGAATGTTACCAGGAGAACGGCGAATGAAATTCGCATGAGTGCTTTCCACCGCCAAGATACTGGCGCAGAAGAAGTGAATATGATCAGTCTCCAACGTTCGCGGAAGTCGGTATTGAGCCACAGCAAACTGTTCACGAGCTCTTGTGCCTGTAGATGCACATCGTTGAGAATGAATGCGAGAGCGGGGGTCGACGACTCACTTTTGTCCGGCCAGTGTTGTAGGCTCGACGAATATTGGTGACCCGAGATCGGATGCGGGGCAGTGTCGTAGCGAGATCTTGAAGAATGAATAACGAGTTTTCTAGCTCATCCCGTAGCTTGGGTATGTCCGAATTCAGCGCCTGGTCTGCTCGTTGTATGTTCCTCTGTACGGTAGATGAGAGGCACTCCGAGCGCCAACATGGCAGCACACACGTTCAGCTCTGCTAGCGCGCCTTTGATCGACGATTCGATCGCCCTGAAATTGCCAAGGTGTTCGCGCAACTTGTTCTGATGAAACGAGGTGGAGTCGGGCGTGGGTGGCGACGAGAAAAAAGTTCCTTACGTCGAGGTCCTTGATCTGAGCGTCGCGCTGGACAGCGCGAGAGAGCACCCGCTTCGCATGGTGGGAATCAGCGTCGTCCACAGAGGGGTATCTGGGTCGACGTGACGGTGACTCTGACGTGCACAGGACCGAGGAACGCACACACCTGACACTTTCTGGCCGATCCATCGAAGAGGAGAAGGAAAAAAAGAAGAAGGAAGCAACGCAGTCCGAGAGTGGCAGGCTTCCCTTTAAATGAACGGGCCGACCGTGGCGAGACGGCGTCTTCCAAAAGGGGAGCGTGAGTCGCCTCATGTCACGACGACGACTCTCACTCTCGGACGCGGCCCGGCGGTTCTGCGACGACTTTGCGACCAACCAGCCCGTCGACGTGCTCGTCGCGCATTTTTCGACGGGTCCGTGCGAGGTTCTGGAGCACGGTCTGGCCAGGTTTGCCCCCTTTTTGGGCACTCCGTTCACCGGCCACGACGGCGTGCGGCGCTACTTTGCAGCCGTCGCCGCACGGATCAGCTACGCACACATGCACTTTTCGGACTACGTCGTCGACGATCAGGTCAGGAAGGTGTCCGTCAAGGGCACTGCGACGTTCACCTGGCTCGCTACGCGCGAGAGCTGGGAGGAAACGTTTGCGTACGTCCTAGACTTTGACGAGGACGATAAGATTTCCCGCTATCAGATCTGGGGTGATACAGGCGCTCTGTACCTTGCCAGCCAGGGTCGGCTGGGTGAGGTGAGGTGTCGCGACGTCCCTCTTTCCCTACTTATCTCCATCCCATAGGCCGGAGGCCTTCCAGTCTGACGAGGTGCTCAGCACTTTATTGTTAACTACTACCTCAATCAATACGTATGCATGGAATATGGTTCGGTGGTGGATGAGGGGGTAATACTAAGTAGTAGTCTTATTCTGTCCAAAGTGTTCGTAAGGCTTCACGTATGGGCTACATTATCAGATCATAAAGTAATGTGGAAGATAGTCGCAAATGCAATTGTGTTAAAAGTCGAGCACTGCAGCGTAAAAGGGGCGTCGATTGTAGAGTCCTGGGATCGTCGTAAGCACGAGGTCACTGAAGTACACAGTTACTCTGCTTTTCGCTGTTTCGTTTCTTCGGGCGGTCAGGTTCCCCGGTTAACGTGCCAGGGAATTCCCGTTCCACCCTTTCGAACCCAGATCCACTGCTAGACGTGATTTTGGACGAGGTTGCGCCTTCTGCGGGACGCTGACTAGCACGAGGAAGGGTGTCCGCATCAGGCTCCGTGATCGAGAAGAAGGACCGTCTCGGTTCCTGTCGGCTAGATTGGCTGTCTGCCGTCTTGACGCTCTTCAGACCCGAACTAATGCTCGAATCCGAGGTTGGCCTCTCATGGGCCATCATGTTGAGCCTGAGCTTGGATGACTTCCGTTCGTGAGTTTTGTCTTCCGTGTTGGCTACAGGGGTCGGCGATGGGGTGGTGGGTGGGTGAGCGACCGAGAGTGAGGAACGCGAACGTCCAAAGCCGGAGATAATTTTGAAGGCGGCAGGTGGCCTTGGGGGTAGCCCTTGGCAAGAGGTGGAAGTAGACGGGGTAGGATCGGAATTTGGTCGTGAAGGTGGGGTGACGAATGAAACTTCAGACGGTACCATCGGTGTGTTCGTGGGCGGGGAAGGCCCGTTCGAGCCATCAGGGGAAGGGTGAAATAAGTTGGCGTTGCCCTTCTCCGCGAACTGCGCGTACATCAGAAGCTGTGATCGAAGGTCGCAAGTCGGCGCCGAGTCTGGCGCACACTTGGAGTGCGCAATGAGGCTACAACGGTCGCAAATGACGGCGCTCTTCTTCACGCTCCCGAGGCACACTCTGCAGATCATTGCTGCCATACATTCGTTGAGCCGATCGAATGGGACTGCATCGAGACATGTACTTACGTTTCCCAAAGATGGTCTTGACAAAGGTGTGGTTTCGAGGAGAGAACGGCGTATCATCAGGGAGAGGTGATGCAGATCCAAAGGAGACACCTTGCTGTACGACGTTTGGCTCCCCTGCCGCTGGAGACTCTGGCGCTGGCGTTTCCCTAATGGGCGAGTCGACATGTGCGAGCACCTTGGTAACGTCTGTTTTTGGAAGATCGGTGCTGACGCGACGAAGGAATGGAATACTGTCCTGAGGACGAAGTTCCTGGAAACGGATTAATAATAATACTCGCTCCGCGGGACAGCCGGACCTACCTTGAGCGCGTCCCAATTCATCTTGAGCCATGGGTGCTGACAGAGTCTTTCAGCATCCGGACGTTCCTGAGGGTCCTTGTGGAAACACTGCTGCAGAAAGTCCTGAAGCGCCTCGGAGCAATCTTCCGGGAGAGGTGGCATCTCATCTTCGACGATCCGGAACATGACTAACCACAATCGAATCAATCTCATCTGACATTAAACGCGGGACTATCATGATTACACACCTGTCATGGTGTTCGCGATCTCCCCGTACGGAGGACGGCCCGTAAGGAGCTCGATGACAGTACATCCTAGGGACCAGATGTCCGACTTTGGCGAAGCACCCTTGAGCTCAATCACCTCGGGCGCCATCCAGTTGGGCGTGCCAGCCACGTTGTTAAGTTCGAGTTCCATCGCCCTAA
>JBBPTU010001066.1:0-15015 GCA_038094295.1 Tylopilus aff. beelii | reverse complement strand
AAGCTGCTGGGACATGGCTTCCTGTCCCTGGTGGAGACCCTTCCGCTCTCGTTGCGATGTACCTTGGTGCACGACGTGTTCCTCCAATTCCCCCGCAGCGTCCTCCGAGAATATTTGGTCAAGGTCTTCAAGTGGTGGGATGAACCAGACCTACCAGTGGACAGCCCTCCGCCTGCCACCAACCCCATTCCCGCTCGAAACTCTTGCCACCGTCGCCGGTGTGCACGACCTGTGGGAGGACAGGATGTTAGCTCCACTACGCCGCCCAAGACCCACACTCCTCCCCCTGCTGCCTCCTCCCCCACCCCCAACCCGCAACGAGGAGTACGAACCATCAATTTCGTACTCCCAAAACCCCCTTCCGGCCCCCAGGCCAACGATGTGGCAACCCCTCCTTCCCCCTCTACCTCAGACTCCACCACCATTCCTTCCCTTGACAGTTCCGATGATGAGGGAGGAGACGCCGCCTCCACGACCACAGACGCAGGATGGGACCCTGCTAACGCCCACCAGGGCAGGGCCTATCATGGTAACCTCTCCCCCGCAGAGCCATCCGAGCTGCCCTGGCCACTGCCGTCTCGGGGATCAAGGCGTCAGCCACTGAGACGCCAAAGCCCGCGGTCCCCACAGCCATCATTCCCCCTTCCCATGCCATCGCCATCAACCCCTTTGCAGTCAAGAAATGCTATTCCTGCGACTCCCCTTTCCATTTCCGTCCCTACTGTCCCCATTATACCTGTCCCGGATGTAAATGGCCTGCACCTGGGCACTCCCACTATCAATGCCCAAATAACCCTCGACCTTGCGATTACTGCGGAAAATGCGGTCATCCTTTCCGCTACTGCCCCGAACTGGTCAGTGAGGACGAACTTGAATGGGACGACACTGATGTCATCTGGAACGAGGGAGACGTTGATGGCCTGGATAGAAACTGAACCGGTGGTTCAGCCTTGCGCAGGGGGTAATGTTACGGTTTGGGACGACTCTCTGGTCCACGCCCAGGAACTCGATGCTGCCATCAAGCAGGCTATCGAGGAAGGGACATACGAAGGGTACGTCTCATTCTGTGATGGAGAGGTGCTCCCTGGAAGTAGCTGCCCCTGGGAGGACATAGATGGTGCGTTCACTACTGAGCAGTCAATTGACTGACTCCATCGATACCTGGATTGCTTCGGTTTGCTTCATCGCCTTCGGGCACAAGGTCTGCGCCACCATTTCCTTTCTCGTCTGTTTCATCCTGTACACCGCCATATGGACTCAGTGTAGATCCCTTCCCAGCAGATCATATGTTTTCCCGTCAGCGTGGGACCGTCGTCTCACGCCTGTCTAGTTTCCTTCCCATGGACGCCACCACACTCCCACTATCATATCTCTAGTTATAATAGTGTCTTCCCCTATCCCAGTTACGTATAAATACCCTAGATTAGCGCCATGTACTTCAGTTTGATCTACGCAATCAACCTGCGTTCTCATCTCCTTCCACTGTGAAGATAGGTTCTTCCAGCGAGACCATATTAGAACTGGATCTTCTTTACCAAGCCTTGCTCGTTATCCTCTACGTCTACTGCTTCCTGTTAGACGAACAAAGGAGATGAGACTGACAGGACGCGTACCCTAACAGCTAGCAGAGACAGAAGCTATCGCCTTGCCTTTGTCCTCTTCCTGGGCCGGCACATGTTCCAAGAAGCCCCCTTGGCACGCTTGTTGGGTGGAAATGATTGCCCTTCCCTTCCCTTTTGCCTTGACCGGCACATATTCAGAACCATCCTCCCCTTTGGCTTCGAATACCGCTTTTCCTTTGCCCTTGTCCCTGGCAGGGGCATCCTCTGAACGGCCCTTCATACGGCCTTTGGGGATTGGAGCGATCGCCCTGCCTTTGCCGCTGTCCACCAGCTGAGGCACCACATCTCTCTCTGCAGTTCGCTGTGGCTCCTATGGTTCATTGATCAAGTTAATTCTGGATATCGATTTGGACGACTGACCTTCCCGCGAGGGCCCAATACCCCTTGTGCCGATGAGCGATTTGGCACTTTTCCACCTTGGCCGTTTCTGCCTCTCGTATTATTGGCACCATCAATCCGCTGGTCCTGACAGCTCTCGCCTTCATCATCAGACCCTGCCTCACTTTCAGTGGCTCGTTTGTGGTGTTTCTTAGGCGGGCCCTTGGATCGACTTCGGCCGCTTGCCGAACCAGACTTTGGCCGAGTGCTCTCATCGGGCTCTGCTTCGCTTTCCGTACGTCTTTTGAGGTTTCTCTCAGAGGTGGCTTTCGATTGGCTTTGGCCACTACCAGAGCCTTGCCCGGGCTGAGAGCTCTCCTGGGCAGGATGCTCCTTGGCGGGATACAGGGTTCCATCGGTATCAAAATACATCTTAAACTTGAAGATATCGTCGGCATGTTCCGCTTGTCGCCCTCTAATAAACTCCAAGAACTTATTAGCGTCAGCCTTTGCCATGTGGCTTGGGTCATCTGGGAACTCGAAATCGGGAGGTATGTGAGACTTTGATATGAGTGTCGACTGGTGTTTCGGCAGCTTCTTGAATGGCGCAGTGGCCTTTGAGCTTCCACAGGCGATTCCTTGAATCCTTTGTTGTTTACAACCATTCGAAAACATATTGTAATATGCTTACTGTAATGCGCAGTCAGAAATCCTTGCATGATGCTTTGGAGCTCTGCAACATTCATGCCAGCGAGATCTGGAACCCAGATACTGTTACAGTTTGGGACGACTCTCTGATCCACGCCCAGGAACTCGATACTGCCATCAAGCAGGCTATCGAGGAAGGGACATACGAAGGGTACGTCTCATTCTGTGAAGGAGAGGTGCTCCCAGGGAGTAGCTTCCCCTGGGAAGACATAGATGGTGTGTTCGCTACTGAGCAGTCTATTGACTGACTCCATTGATACCTGCACTGTTTTGGTTTGCTTCGCTGCCTTCGGGAACAAGGTCCGCGCCACCATTTCCTTTCTTGTCTGTTTCATCCTGTACACCGCCATACGGACTCAGTGTAGATCCCTTCCCATCAGATCGTATGTTTTCCTGTCAGCGTGGGACCGTCGTCACACGCCTGCCTAGTTTCCTTCCCATGGACGCCACCACACTCCCACTATCATATCTCTAGTTATGATAGCGTTTTCCCCTATCCCAGTTACGTATAAATACCCTAGATTAGCGCCATGTACTTCAGTTTGATCTACACAATCTACCTGCGTTCTCATCTCCCTCCGCTGTGAAGATAGGTTCTTCCAGCGAGATCGTACTAGAACTGGATCCCCTTTACCAAGCCTTACTCATTATCCTCTATGTCTACTGTTCCTTATTGGACGAACAAAGGAGACGAGACCGACAGGACGTGTACCATAACAGATACTACCATCTGGCCTCGTCACCTTGGCTGCTGGATCGTCCTTGCTTTTATTCTTGACTTTCATATGCTTAGCGGCCAGGTTATTTGCTGCTCCATCCGAATTACTGCCCTGGGCATCATCCCGAACTTTGTCGAAGCATTTGGAGAAAAAGCCATCTAATGTGGCTAGCATCTTGTTGCCCTCCTGTAAGGTAGGACCGTCTGCAATATCATGATTAAAGTTGTTGCTATCATGGAGTTAGATTAAGGAATGGCATTGGAATTGGGTACGAACACCTGGGAAAAAATACTCCCATTGGCACCTTTGAAAGCTCCAAATATTACGAGTTGCATGCTGGCTTTCTTCCACATCTCCTCAGCGAATTTCCTTATGTACTTTACCGCACTCTTCTTTGCAAACCTGAGCGATAATTGTGTCAGAGAGGCATTTGAAATACAGCCACAATGCACTTGTTTTGGGCTTCCTCACATGCACCAGAATTATTCCACTCAGCAGCAGTTGCCTCAGCTCTAGGCTGCCAACGTTTCACCATCTCTGCAGATCCAGGAGCTGCTCCATATCTCTCCTGTATGAGCCTTTTGATGTCGGCCTTCCTAGTTTCTCTGATAACCGACCGCGCAGTCCATTTATTGCCAAGACGGATATTGCTGCTTCCACGCTTGCGGCCTTGGCTGTGAAGCCATAAGAGGTATATCTTTGAATTGTCCGTCATGTCTTCCTATGTGTATGAGGTAAATACGACTTACATTTGCCTGATATTCCCACTCTACTTTGTCAATTCCACTGTTCATGTCAAGCCTTCTCATCTGCTGCAAGATTTCCGACCAGATCTGCCTCCTATCCTTTCCCTTGGCAGCCTTCCATCCAGCCCAGCGGTCTTGTAACACCTCCAAAGCTTCAGGCGTAATTACCCGAGACCTTCCGGTGAGCCCAAGAGTGGTCTCACTTGCTGAGTTGTGTTGGGGTGATTCGCTTTCTCCCTACAATCAGTAATTTACTTTGAAAACATTGCGTATTGATTACTTGCCTTGCCCAGCTCATCCAACTCATCTTCCAAGCCAGCGTCTTTGTCTTCATTTTCAGAGTCACCAACTTCAGTATTCTGGTATTTGCTGCCTCCAAAAACAGTCTGAAGGTCATCGGGAATGTCAGTATCAGAGGCGGTGGGTGACCGTTAGACATAGGGAGAATGCAGAAGGCCCGGAAGAAAATTCATCAACAATCCCTGTATATTTTACACATTGCCCCCACCATGCAGGCACCATTTTGGCTGAGTCCCACTTACCTCCATGCTGCAGATCCGAAAGGAAACATGATATGAACTCAGGTTGGAATACAAATTCTTGGCAGTGCTAGTACTTTTCCAGCGGTGCACAGGAGCACACTAACTATTTTGGCTTGTTCCTTCCGAATTTCTTCTCACATTGCTGACCTAAAACGTTGTACTGCTAGTACATTTCTAGCATTGAACCAATAGCACCCACCTACCCCCATGCCATTTAACCGAAAGTAGAGTGAAATGAATCTCCCGAGCTGCATCCATTGTTCGGCTACTAGCCGAACTGATCGGAGGTTTGGCTGGCACTTCGCCGGATACCAAATTCGTCGGCTGTGTTGGTAGCACATTGTTTGGATCAGTTACACTGTCTGGATCAGTCATACTGTTCGGATCAGTAGCCCCATTTGAATGACTGCCATTCACAGACAACACTGTCGGGGAAAGCAAAGTAGATTGAGTATCGCAGTAGCTATTGACAGTCATCTACATTATTTGTGTTAGACATTATCCTTGGTTGGTATCTATATGCCAAAGAATCATAACAAAAGAAAGATTACTCTCAGCAAGGTCACCCATACGAAATGGGTGATGGAGGAAACTACAAGACACCTGGATATGCATTTAGTCCCTCTGAGTCCAACTGAAACAGTTAACCCCAGCGCACAATCTGTGTGCCAAACCCCAGTTGCCGACATGCAATTATCATTTCAGTCCTCACCTATCAAACAAACTGAATCAAAGCCGAGTCAGCTCTTTCCCGATGTTCTGGATGGAATTGATGGTGACTGGACTGAGTCAGAAGACATGAGCTCCCTACATTTGCCTATGAAAAACGTAAGTCAATGGAGCATTACTTGACCGCCCCTATACAATTCTCAGCATTGGGTTACAATAGACATCTAATGATTACATGTGGGAATGGGTACACCACAAAGAAGAATTCCTTGAAGCTTTATTCCAGTTAGAACTTCCACCAGACCCAAGGAAATGCTCCATATGTGACAGCGATGGCACCTACCGATGTGGGGACTGCTTCGGGCAGCCCCTATTTTGCACATCTTGTGTTTGAATACAGCACTCCAGCCATCCATTCCATAGAATCAGGCAGTGGACTGGATATTTCTTCGAAGATTCCTCATTACATCTGGTGAGTGATTTTATTGGTACTCCAAGCGGGTAGTTCCCATCACCTGAGTAACTGCCAGGCCGGCTATTGCCTTCATCTCGGACATAATGGGCAGCTGTGCCCCGCCTTTTCAACAATGGAGAGGAGTGCCGGAATTGACCCAACTCACTCTATGGAAAGTTCAGATTGGCAGGACATCGATGAAGAATTCACTCCACCTCACTTGCAGAACCCAAAGAATGCTGATTGTGTCACCATTGTGGACATCACCAGTGTGCATTTCATAAATGTTGAGTATTGTCTGTGTATAGGGACCCCACCTAGACATATACAACTTCTGCGAGGCAAGCTCTTTCCTGCGACCTTGCAGCAGCCAAGGACAGCCTTCACATTCACTGTTCTTGATGACTTCATACAAGACAACTTGGAGTGCGGAACATCTGGATCAAATTATTTTAATAAACTCCGAAGAATTACTTCAAATGTGTTCCCACATTTGGTTCCGGTAGGTGCCGAATGAAGCCGGTCGGGAATGTCGGTTAATACAGCACTTATAGAACTGATATTGTGAGTTACTATGAGTGGCTCGGAAGTGGAGGTTTCTGAAGCTGCTAAAATGGAATGGCTTCTGGAACAGTTCCAGAAAGCCACAAAGTGGCGAATTGGCTTTATTCTGCCCAGCCTGCCCACAGCCAGGTGTGAATTGCGATCCGACAGAGCTAGAGTCTGAAAGGTAACCATCGTTGGCTGCAAAGAGACATCATAACTAACAAGCAATAGCTGGTTGTATACACGCACCTTGGTGATGGACGGCAATTTTAAAGCCGAGCATATGCATGAAAGGTGATCGCAGGATCAAATATGGCTGATGGATGGGCTAGGATACATGGTATCCAGACCCGAGTACCGCTCATACATAAAGGCCACACCTCACAAGAGTGAAGTTAGTTATACCTACATAGTCCGGCATAGGTGGTACTGACACACTGGTGCATTCTATTATAGAGATCCAGCTGCAATAACAACAGGGTGGTGCTTCAGGCTAATGCCTCCCAGGCAAATTTAGAGGCGACCGGCATCAGTGGAGTAGCATGTGCCAGGCATGGGTGCTTCGTTCCACACTCAATTGTGGACTTTCAGAAAGGTGAATGGTGAGTGATGCATCATCGGTGTTTGTTCTATTTCACCCAAGCTAATGGTTGGCACTTGCGTAATAATTCGGCCATGCCTGCATTCCCGGTCAGTCAATCAGCCAACTGAACATGGACTACTCATGTTAATGCGATAGCGGTTTACTATTTCGCCGATTATGAGGGCAAATGCCTGGGCAAAGATCCGCAGAGAATAAGTGAAGGTTAAGGCAACGATGACACAAGTATGGCGATTGCGGGCCAGGTCAAAGGTCTCGCTCTCATGAGCGGTGTGAGTAAGTTACACTGATGATTGCGTAGATCTAACTAAGGTACATGAGCGATGATAGTGGCGCTTTTATACGTAACTATGAGTGGATGGGAAACTACTACCAATATAAGGAGAATTGGCAGGGGGAGGTGGAGTGTCCAGGAAAGTACTAACTACAAGCTCCATCCGAAGGCGATGTGAGCGGAGATGAAGAGATAAGAGAGAAGACATACTGCGGACTGCAGAGGGCAGTGGACGCTTCTAAAGAGTCCGTATGGCGGTGTACAGGATAAGATCGGATCACGATACCAAAGAGGAAAAAGAGAGGTGATGCGAAAAGAAACAGGTACCCAGCTACTCTGTGGTCGGGCTTCCCACGTTCAAATCCCCCATGGGATACACGAGATACATGTCCCGGTCCAGGGTACTAAGGAGGCCCACTGCGATGAACGCTTCAGTAGCACGATCAATGGTGCGGTGCAACTCAGTGTAGCGAGCCTCGATGTCGTCCCAGCCCGTAACAACTCGCTGGCAAATGTGCTTCGGTACAACATGAATGGCATATCCAAGGCTATATGTTTCTATGACATCAACTGTTCATACATGAAGCGCCTGCAAGATAGGATTGAAAGGAGCGATTTCATTCAAATACTGGCCGACCTGCAAATCACCCCAGGAATTGGAATCTGGCATGTACATGGTCATCAACAGGAATGCTTCGCACGATATGCCCCATTGTTTATACCAGGCTCTGGTTGGGTTGATGGAGAAATTATTGAAACACTGTGGTCAGTTCTGAACATTGTTTCTGGATTGGCCCGGGGTATGGCATCACCACATCGACAAGAGTTGCTGGACTTTCAAATGAATGACTCAAATTTCATGAAGATGATTAGAATGACTCAGTCATTAACTTGGAAGCTTACCGTGGCACGCAGATCATACAAGTTGGCATTGGCAGCGTTCAATGATTTAGATGCAACTGTTTCAGAAGAGCAGCAGGAAGAGTGGCTTCACCTTGAGAGACATGCTCAATTAAGCCGGATCAAAGACTCATCGGCCATGGACATATTTGACGTCCAATTTGAAAAGGGTGTGTCTGACACGATTATCGTTGTATGTTTATCTAATCCTCATTGTGACTAAAGCACCAAGTGTGCAAGCAATCGAGGCACAATTACTAACTGCAAAACGCACTTCGGGTTCTCTGGATGGCTGATCGGCCACTTGGATATCTCAGGGATTGAAGATTGAAGAAGCCCAGATTGGCCTTGCACGGGAGAAGAGGAAGATGGGCCGACATGCTACAGACATTCAAAAGGTTGCCTTAGCACGTCGGGTAGATCGGCTGCACAGTGAGATCTCAAAGTTCAAGATTGATGCAGCAGTCTTCCTTGGCGAAGATGAACCCGACAATGGCCCAGTGAAGGATGGAGATGCATCATATAATAATGAGGATGATGGTGAGTGGTACGAACCAGAGGCAGGTCCAATTGATCAAGCACCTCTCCCACTCCCATCGGTTCTCGGGTTCTCCAAATGTTCGGATATGGGTGCCGAGCATCTCATTCAGCAAGAACTCATGTTACAGGCCAGACAAGCTAACAATGCCCTTCACAAAATCCAGCTTGCATTGGCAAGTAAAGCCGTCCTATTTCGAACTGAGGTAAGGCATGCTACCAACCATGCGGCAACAACTCAGGCATGGAGCCGGGTGCATTCTGTCGATGAGGCCGTTGGCCACCAAGCGAAGATATACTGGAAAAGCCGCTCGGCAATTGTCCATCTACATGCCGATGAAGAGATGCTGGCCAGATATCAGGTCCTGACCGATGATGACCTGAAGGTCACTATGGCGTCATCGGTACTCAATGCCAGAGGTCACCGAACCCAGCGGCTAGCATGGTTTTGGTCATTGGATGTCCCGAAGGATACTGCTAGAAGCGATTGGATGTCGGAATGTGGGTGCGGAAATACTTGTATTAAGATGTGACTACTGATAGACATGATGTGCAAGTCTTCCGAGTACATTGGCTTAGAGCTAAGGCAATAAAGGATCAATGGGAAGAAGAAATACAGCTTGTGATCGTGGAATTTACCTGGACAACAAACTTCTTTGAGCAGAGGGCAGAAGAGTGGGATCGTCGCTCTGTTCTTTGTCGCCAACACGGGTCCGAAGGTGCAGCCTCCTATGCCTCCAGACAGTCTGTGATTTATGGAAGGTTAAGGGATCAATGTCAGTTTGCGTGGCAGCCTCTGAATTCACTTCCAATGCCG
This sequence comes from Tylopilus aff. beelii, assembly GCA_038094295.1. Lineage (NCBI taxonomy): Eukaryota > Fungi > Basidiomycota > Agaricomycetes > Boletales > Boletaceae > Tylopilus > Tylopilus aff. beelii. Next base: position 5,562 of record JBBPTU010001066.1, on the reverse strand, counting down.
GATATTGATGCCAGTGACACCTGTTCTACATAACTACCATAGGCTCTGTGAACATATGTATGCAACGTATTCGGAAATGGCTCATGTCCACAGTCGTGAAGCATCATATTGTGCGAGTGTTATTCCCCTGATCCAGCACAAAGCTGACTCACACCTCCGGGATGCCCTGGGAAATTACATGTGACTTCGCTTGCGTAAGCTGAATTGCTTGTTTAGCTGCCTGGTCTCTATACTAAACCGCTTTTCTCCTATGGTGAATACAACACGGACTGACTATTTGTTTCCAGATATCTCTCAGTCTATGTGGCATATGTCTCTGTATTACACTTCGGCACGGTTGGAGGCAGCGGCAATGACATTCCGGGCATCTCCCATTGAGCACTGGACCCGAAATTGGCAAAGTTGCCTCGAAGCTGATGTCATACGTGCAATGACCCTCGGCTTTTTATGATGTGCTGATATGTCCTACAAATCCGTGTACAGAACAGAATGTTCTATCTTCTTGGATGTTATGCAGCCCGGCAGACGGCACCTCCGCCGCTACCAAACTGTTTCACTGCTATAGTCAACAATGGGTCATCTGCCGAATGGCTCCAGAAAGCCTTGCGACGAATTCCTGACAATATGCATAACATTTTGGCAGACCTTGAGGAGCTCCTACCTGGATGGACACCCCCCAGAGAGAGGCCAAGCTTTGGAATGGCGGATGCCTGGTGGTGTGAAGAGGTAGACAATTATGAAGTTAGGGCTCGGCAGCTTGAGAGTGCCGCAGAGATTTGTGATGAGGCCGACGGTTTCTTCCTAGTATGCTGCTCAGACTACCCTATCTCACACTTATACTCAGCGGCCCACAAAACAGGGTATGTGGCAGATGCAGGGCGAAGTCTCACCGGTCGATAGGCTCCGTAACATGTCACTCATATCTGAAAGAGAGGAGCTTCTTCTCGAACTTCAAAAAGTACATGCCGGGCTCATTGAGACCACAAACGAAATGGAGGAGGCCTGGAAAACGTTTGAAGCATTACGACAGCTAAGAAAGTAGCTAGGCCCACGAGATGCATAGAACAGGTGGTAGTATACAGTTCAGAAATTCTCTACTTGAATCCTGGAACCTTCTTCAATTCCATGTGCTGACATCGAACAACATCGACATGCTTGTGGACATTGTCTCTCATGTATAAAGAAATTACTGCCCGGTTTCCCTGCGCATGACCAACCCCATGAGGAATCAACTGTCCTGACATGGCTAGCACGGTTCCAGGATTGTAACGCACCCGGAGACCGAGAGTGGGAAGTACAAAGTCGAGCTCTTCATACTCACCGACAGTTAATAGCAGATCCATCCACTGAGGGCGCCCATTTACGTCGAGATGGATTGGGCATGCCCTGTTAGCCATCACAGATGCCACACTGAATACCGATGGCCATATGTGAAGGGCGCTGAGAAGGTCCTGGTCCCCGGAGCTTTTTGCTCGCTCCCCGAGCTGCACTAGAGCTTCCTGACCCGTCACGTACATATCGGGGTGTAAAATCGATACCGCACCAGACAGGATGGATATTAAGTCTTTAGAAATGGACAGCCAATCCCTTGACTGATTAGCGGCGCTGGGCTTTAACAATGACGAGACTTCTGGATGCGATACGCCGCCCTGTCGGATAGTTCAGCACTTCAAACCGTCAGGTAATTTCGGACATATGTGGCGTCCTTGCTGAAACCATGCAGGCAAAAGATTTATTGCTCCCTTCAGTGATGTACCAGGTGAGAAGTAGTCGAGGGAGGTCTGCCAGTTCCGCGTTGAAGTCAATACACTATGAGCCAATGGTTTCTTTAACATCTGAAGGTTGTCCCACATCAACATCTATCTGCAGGTTAGCGGCCAATCTTGATGTGGGTTCCGAAAAATACCTGATTTGGAGGACTCACCGCCCCAGGCAAATACCACAGTAGAACATGCCCTGAGCGATCGAGGATCACAGCCGGGTCGGTAAGCAGTTTAAGCCCGTCGCTTTGATGCTCCGATTTCGGGTTTGTGGGGTCATCAATCTCGAGCTCAACTCTTTGGGACCCTCGCTCAGACAAATAATGTCGACATGGTTTAAGTGTACTATATGGGGTCAGAAACGATCAATTGAATAGCCCACTAACTGACCTTGATTAGTGTATGCTGCGACAATTTTCCCGACCATACGATCGGCCTTGCAAATTGTCTTGAGTCTCGCATTGGGCATAATTAGAGGATAGGAGTCGTTGTCGCCAGACATCTCGTTGAGGAATAGTGAGGTCATATAATCGGCCAAGCCATCTGCGAACGACAGTGCCCAATCCACTGGAACGATCGAATTGCAGTAGGGCGGGGTCATAGTGAAGAGTGAAAGGGCAAAGTCGGATGGGTACGCAGGGAATTTTTCTGGGTTACACAGCATAGAAAACATGTTTCAAACTTTGGGGGAATATCCCCATTTGAAATATTGGCCGGCTCAAGGCTTATTATCATACCAGATGAGGTATTCCACATGGGGTCCCAGGTTAATCGGCTAACTGGGGTTTCCGGCAGCTCTGGCTTCGTTGTTAGTGAAGGGCGTCTGTGTAGACTCGGAGAATCAGCGGTATGGCCTGCACTTACGCACACCCGGGATATTGCTGATGTAGCCTAGCCCGATATGATTCTGTCAGACATGACGCTAGCTATCCCAAACATTCTGCTCTCACCAATGTTAGAATGGCACTGTCATGTTGCAAATTCAACTGGTATTGAGCAATAAGCAGCATCACTTGGAGCGTCAGCACAGTCGGTCACGGTCAGGCCCATCAGTATGTTGGTCGGACCTCCAATTGAGTAAACAGCCGAACATCAATTTCATTGGCATTGCCGTCTGGAGTCAAGCTTGATAGGATCGGCATTTATTTGAATTGATAGCAAATCACCGATAGCACCCCGTGTCTAAATTTAATACAAACGGCCTTCGGAAGCTATCTACAGGGCCAGCCATCAACTAGGCCGGCATTCTCAGCTTGGCCCTGACATGGAAATTCAACTTAGCGTCGATAGGCTCAGGATGGCCAGGAGTTAACAACCACAGCAGCGAATATCGAATGGGCCATGATATTAAGATACAAATAAGCATTGATGACACCAGGATGGCTGGTGACCGGCCGCCTCCATAATATTGGGTTTGTCACACATTCATTGACAGATCATTGTCAACATGATAAAAGCGGCCTCATGCTGCCTAGACCTACACTTTCGAATTGGCGTTAATGCCATCGGGGCAGCCAGTTGTCAACCTGGTCCATGCGATCGGCATGGCCCTGATCGGTTTTCACACAGGCATCGAAGCCATCAAGATATAGAGCCATGGGCTAGTCCTACAACGTCGGATGGGCCCTTAAAAGTACTTGCATATTGACAGCCAATTGCAAGGAGTTGGCGCCATCTGTATACCTGGTGGTGAGCCAACCCTCAGTCATCTGATCAGCCTGCAAAGGGACGTAGGCCGGGCCTTGTCGACAGCTCAGGCCCTTCAGATCTGCCGAACATAGCTTCGATGAATGCTAAATTGGAGGGCGATGAATGGTGCTCGGCCTCACCTTGAGCGTGTTTCATCGGACGATCGCCGGGCCGACGATATCAGCTCACTCCGCAGTCTATCAGGCACGCCTCACCAATATCTCCTGCTTGGATTCCATCTGCAGGACGAAGTCTGGTTGCTACGTAAATTGGCACGGCTACGGGAATAACGCTCGGCACAACCTTGTAGCCCCCTCGACGCTCGGGCAGGCTGTCCACCGAATTAGCATTGGCATACTATGCCAACATAGATCTATCTATCTGAATATGTGAGCCGCTGATCTTCGATCGGAATCTGTTATCCATGCAATCAGCACATGGCCGTCCATGTAGACTACAATCACAGCGCCATCACCTGATGGTCGACTGCATTGGGTTCTTCCTAGCAATATCAGGCTCTCCAGGAACCTGGGCATATTTCACAGGCAATTGGCAAGCCAGCCATTCCAACTGCTCTGGCCCTGTCGCTTAGTGGCTCGGCAGTTCGCCCAGGCAGATACTCTATGTGTGACCCGCCAAATGACACTGAGCTTCCCCAGGTTGCCGGCCCAACAGCTAGGCCCCAAATTCGAGCTATCGATCATCTGTGTTACCAACAATTGGCCAGTTCAATTAGCATGGCCTGTGCCAGTTTATTCACTGTCGTGCCAATTGGATACCGTTCGGCAACCTGTAAAGGTGCCGCTATGATATCCCCAACATCACCGAGATCCCCACACATGCTGCCCGCCTTAAGGTGCCGGCCTCAGTAATTGGTGGCCCTTCCGATGCCCGCCACGATACCGAAGTTCCTACGACATAGTAACATGGCAAGATGATGGGTTGCGAGGAACATTGTGCCGGCCTGGCTGGACAATGATTAAAGGCCGAGTACCATAGCGCCGACCAACTTAGTGTCGTGGGAAAGACATGCTACATGTCGGCCTGATTGTAACCCGAACGAATGGCACCATGCTGAGCACCACGTGGCTGGGCCTGCTAGCCTGTAGGCAAAGGACCACATGGCTGGCCCGGTCGCGGCTCTGAGGGGAGGACTAGCCCAGCCACCTGAGAATAATATGCCGAACTCACCTTCAACGGCCTGGAATCGCTCAGTAAGCGTATTCTAAGGCATAGCAATAAGATGAGACCAAAGCTGCGACTACCCATGGAATCCCATTTCGCCGGCTTGATAGACAGGACAGACCAATGGCGACGCCTATATTGCCGGTCAGACCTTCCCGGTGAGCGGCTATATCCATCCGAGGGACTTGAACAACGACGATGGTCCCGAACCGAGCTCCCACTCACTGGCCAGACTGCCCTGACTAGGGCCAATATTCCAGGGCCTAGGCCGAAGGCCACAAGCACAACCCGAGCTCCCTTCTGCCAACCAGACCGACCCGGTGAGCGACAATATCCATTGGGTGATCCCCAAGACAATGAGCCAAGAGCTTGCTCCCCCCTCGCCCGCAAGACCAACCCAATGTGATACAATAGCTGCAGGACCATTTCAAACACAACGAGCCCGAATCGAGCCCCCCTCGCTCGCCAGACCGAATCCATGGGCGACAATCTTTGCGTGCCACCACCGAAGATGCTGAGCCTACATTGAGCTCTCCCCTCGCCAGCCAGACTGACTCTATGTGCAATAATATCCATGGGCCTCTCCAGAAGACGGCGACCTTACCATGAGCCTCCCCTCGCCAGCCAGACTGGCTCCATGGGCGTAATACCCATGGGCATTTCCCGAAGATGACGACCCCATTATGAGCTTCTGCCCTCGCCGGCCCGACAGACCCCATGGGCGATAATACCCATGGGCCTCTCCCAAAGAGGACGACCCCACCCTCAGCTTCCCCCTCCCACGCCCGACCAACTTCATGGGCGACAATACCTGTGGGCCTCTCCCGAAGATGACGACCCCACCCACAGCTTCCCCCTCCCAGGCCCCACTGACTCCATGGGGGGTAATACCCATGGGCCTCTCCCGAAGATGATGACCCCACCCTCA
>JBBPTU010001065.1:0-15022 GCA_038094295.1 Tylopilus aff. beelii | reverse complement strand
TCCTGTAAGGCCTATGGGCTTATGAGTCAAATCTAACATTGCAGAGCAGTATGTTATGTATACTAGCAGACACAGATTAGTTAGGGTGGTTGTTAATTGGAATGTTAAGTCCAAATTCAGCAAGAGGTAAAAGGTCTTTATGTTCACTGTTCTCACTGCATCAGGTACAGCAATGGTCTGCAATGGCTTCTACTTATATTCCTTATTTGTATGGATCAGAACAAGCATAATCGGGTAATATGATCAGGCCAAATAAGCTACCTACAACAACAATGTAGAGTGCTAATTGTCTAATTTATCTTATTGCACTTATTGTGCTTACCAAATTCTCATAAGTGTAATAAGCGGAATTAGTCACAGATAAGCTCAAATAAGACTTCTCCCTATTTACTGATGGCCTAGCTTCATAGCCTCTTTCACATTTAGGTACTTGGGGTCTAGAGTGTTATTCGAATGCTCGACAATGAAATTGGGAAGTCACGGAAGTCGAAGGGAGTCGACAGGCAGGCCATCGTAAGCAACCATTTCGGAGTTTACCTTCTCGTCTAGCTTGCGATGAATGGCGTCATTGAGGAAATCTACAATGGACTCGAGAGGCACGTCATTGCAGCAGAACTGACTAGGCTTAAAGCTTGAAATGCCACTTTATATGTTGCTGGGACTCCAGCGATTCCAGGCGCGTCATGGTCCACAATCGATTCGAATTCGATGTCAATCAAGTTCAAAGTGTGACACACCACTGCCACTGTCGCTTTCGTTTTGGGTTGGCCCACATCCAAGTTCACACGTCGGTGTATACACCATCTTACTTCCCTCACTACAGTCCACAATCCCGCTTACTCCAACGCATCGCTGTTTGTGTACCCGCGTCGATGTACTGCCACGGATGTGGCGATACGGTGTTTATTGCGTTCTCCGGGTCGTTAACATCCCCAAACGAACGAGGAAGGAGTTGTCGAGGTTGGAAACACGGGCAGACAAGAGTGGGTGACCAGCAGCAGTGAGTTCAGCTGCCTTCCTCAGCTTGAGTGATCCAGGCCATTTAGACGGGCGAGCTCGTGAGGTCCACGATCAACTGAGCACCTCGTCAACATCTGAGACGGCGCAACACACTTCCCTGTCGCGTCTTCCCGATCAGCGGTCAACAAGTCTAGGGTTCCCGCCGCTGCAGTTGAACTCAACTGCCCGCTCAAATGAAACTATCGATGGGGATGAACCCAAACTCGGTCGGAATGGAACATGCGTGACCTGGACGCATCACCCACTGGCAGTACCGATAGGCTTATGATGTGCGTACCGCCCCGACGAGTTCTCTGGTATTGATTCTTCCAAGTTGACAACACTCGTCCCAAGTTTTCAGAGACACAAACACCAGTACGCATGCGCATAGGTCGCGCAACGAAATTTCTCTCTCAGCGGTGTGTAAGGAGGTGGCGCACCAAGTATCAGTCCTGGTGAACTGCGAATCACCCAAACAGGCATCATATATCTACCAGGCCGTCCCTCCACCCGTCTGGTGCGCTGACAGGTTCAGAACCCTCCGCTCACACTGCAAAAATCAGTGCACGGTCGACGAAACAACATGTCCAATCACGCTAGTAAGCCTTTTATCGGGAAACCTTGCGTTGTCCACGTCCGTTCACCCTCCCGGGGAGCCAAGGCTAACCCTTGATCTTCATATCGCATTTTGTAGACAACGTGTGGCCATCCTACACCAGGGCACTACGGTCCGTCCGCCAACAGAGCCCCATCGCACGTGGTGGCAAACTTGCAGAACTGCTATCGAACCCATGGACTTCTGCTCTCCCTCGAACATGACGATCTGCATTCGCACGCGCTACCAAACCATAGCACCAGAGGAGCTACTCGCGTGGAAAGCTCTTGTCAGGGAAGAGGCATGTCAAGTTGCTGAGTGGACGCGGAGGGAGGTTATGCTAGTACTGTATGCTACAACCCTGTGACATCTATTAGGTTGTGTAAGATGTAGCTGGATCGTTCGTCTGACAATACATTCACCTCAGGTCCGACGTGATTTGTCGAAGAACGTCGAGAGCATCGGATGTACTACAACAGGTACTCCAGCGTCTCTCATACTATTCCTGGACCCGAAGTGGTCCCCTGAGGAATGTAGAAATTTAGGGCTGGAGGAAGAACCCACGCGTCCCCGGCAGGCATCCCTTTCCACTCTGAAATCTGGCGCCGAATGCATAGGACATATCATCCAGGATAATCAACTCCAGCAATGTCCCAGACCGGTAGACATCCGGCTAAAGTACAAGACGTAGGATCTACCGGGCTCGTTCACGATATTCATCATACGAAGGACGATGATCACCGTCTGTACCATAACCCCACCCAAGAAGGCGGTCTTCAGTTCTCGAGACTTGTTCTCGTAGTCGACGATTTTTGATATCAGAAGCTGCATGTTTTGCTGTCCGAATCACTAGATGGAAGTTAGTGATTGTTGTTCGAATACTAGGGTTAGCTCACAAATATCTTTTTGCATGGCATATTCAGTAATAAAGTATTCCACATTCCGTCACTTGCTGTATCAGAAGGGCGAATATCTTGACGTGCGCCTTGATTGTTTTCAGAGGCTCAGCATTATGAATGAATACAAAGATGTCAACTATTGGCGCCAGCTAAACGAGTGACCCAGTCGTCGCGATCTTTCTGGTTGATGAGTACCTATATCAACCTCGTGAGCAACTGGCTACGGCCTACTGAAGAACTGACCACGCTAATTGACCGATTCAACCGACCAAGCTGGGGAGGCAAAGGGATAGATCTATACGATATTAGAGCGCAAAGATGTCAAGGCACTCACCCGTGCGATATCAGTTACGGTCTTATTGAAGAGCGCCATCCTTGTTCAGCAAAACACCCCATGTGTCCTCGAATATTTTTACTTCGCTCACGACGTCCTTGCCAATATCAAGTGCGGAATCGAGAACAATGACGGAGGTCGACACCTTGATTACTTCACTCGCTCTGATGGCCTCTGTAACTTGAAGGTTGTCTGCTTCATTGTTGCTATGAAAGTCCGCAGACCACAGCGCACCCTTCATTGATGGCAGATACACGCGGGTCTCATTATGACAGAGGAACGACGTTCATCGTAGTTGCAATTACGTTTGAGAGCTACCACGTCCAGTGAGCTTTCACACCCCGCTTGAGTTAGTCCAAACGCACCAGTGCCCGCATCCAAATCTAAACGTGACGCATATCAGCGCCGTCGTTGTCCCCCATAGGTGCCTTGCGCAAGCTCAAGTATCGTAACTTGCCGCCATTGGATCTTCGAGTTCATCCTGTCAAGGTGTCGGCGACAGTAAGTGCGGACGCCCTCGAGTCCTCGAAGCTCAGGACGACCGAGTTATATCTGAAATGACCAATGCGCAGACGAGGCGCGAGTATGGCCAAGCCACTACACTAATAGCCGGGGATGACGGAAACGAAGCCAGCCAAGTTGATCACGGGCTAAGTGGTGCTCGTTCTGAGCGGTGGTGACGCGGTCTGTCGAGAGAACCGGGTCGGTGGAGAGGGGAACTAGGTGAGACGAAGAACTAGAGCAGAGCCAGTTTGGCGGATCCGTGAGGTATGCGATCGACGGTGCGTGGCGTGGCGCGTTTCAGCCTGGAGACACGCACGAGGGCTGGTGGCGAGGGCGCGCGACCGTGGACGAGTGGTGTACAGGAAAGACAACTCGTGCGAATCCTGTTCCGACGGACGTGGCTAGCTCCGGTTGGTTCCCTGTATCCAAGGCCACACTGCGACCGCATGTCGCAAAGCTCGGTTCTCACTCAGTAGCGCCCTCCTCTTATTCATCCCATATCCACCACTTTCGTCGGCGGCATTATGGATTCAGCAAGTTCAGCTCTGTAAGTTATTTGCCTCCTGAATTTCATTGCACTTGCACTCACCGCCATCACAGAATGAAGGCTATTACCATCAGAGGTGGAATCACAGTAATCTATCCACCGCTATGACGCATTGACTTTCCTTCAGATATCGAAGTTCGTACTCAGATACAGCGCAAAATGCCGGTTGCAAGACGATTCTATGTCCAATTCTCCGTGGGCAATGCCTCCCGGTCGACGAGCATTGCAAACGAAGTGAAAAAGCAGAAGCGTACCTCCTGGGATGAAAATCTGTTCTTGTTAGTACCCGTCCTTTGCGCTGCACTCAGTGTACAGAGTACATTGAATATTTGTAGCGACGGAGACGACAATTCTGTCCTACTCATCAAAGTCTACCAGAAACACCACGTCGGAAGGGCTACAGAAGTTGGAAGTCTCGCAGATACCATCAGTGGGGCATTAGGAAAGTTGGAAGATGGAGGTACGACGCCGTTGTACATGATATATTCCAATGACCTGAACCCGGTGATCAAAGTGTTCGAAGAGGCACTTCGCAAGGGTTCCTCCGATGATGCCGATCTTTCTTTGATCATAATCAAGTTTACTTTGGTCATCAAACCACACGACGGCACTAACTCAGACGAACGTCAAGCAGCAGATGCTGTCACTAGGGCGACCGAAGCGGTCGGTGCACCCCGTTCTACCACCCCTAGCGTCGTCGGCCTGCTTGGGTCCATCGTCAATACCGTGACGAAGGCACAGTCATTCGAGACTACGTGGGGAACGCTGTTGCAGAGGATAGAGTTGTTCAACAACCTCGTAGCTGACATTGCAAAAGTATTTCTCACCATGTTTCGACTGCTTCGTAAGCTGAATGATAGTCAGATCCATCCTTATGCATCGTTGGCCTGGTCTGTTATATCGGCCGCAAATAAGGTCAGTCTGATAGTCCATCTTCCCATTGTGACCGATCGTTCATGACGTCGCACAGGTGCTCATCAACCAGAATAATCGTGACAAGCGGATCCATCAGTTAGCAAAGACGATGAGCGGCGTTTTCGAGTTCGTTCAAGATGCAGAGCCATTGAAAGCTATCAAGGCGCATATGGACACGATCGCGTTACTGATCAAGCAAGTAACAGAGTGCGCATACTTTGTCAATGATTATCTACAACCCAGTTTTTGTCCGTCGTCACTCTCTACAGAACGACCCACGCTGATGTCTTCTATCTAGGGATCCGAACAGCAAAATACTTGGTCTCTGATATCGACACAACGATCATGAATTATGAGAGCAAGTTACGAGAACTTAAATCTGCATTTCTTGAGGGAGTCGCGGTGCAAACGGAGATTACGGTCGTCCGTATGATGAGCATCGTGAAAGACACTGGTTGGTTCGCCGTTGAAAGCTATGGTTAGAGGCTCACGGACATGGAATACAGCGGAATCCGTCGTTCTGGACGACATGGCGTACGCGCTCGGGGCTCGGTTCCAGCTGGAGAAAGGGTGTTTGCCGGGAACACGCGAGAACTTCCTGCGCGAAATTTGTGATGTCCTCAATAATCCTGCAGAAGATGCGCCACGGGTATGCCTTCTCACCGGCGTCGCTGGATCCGGAAAGTCTGCTGTGGCTCATACGATCGCCCGACTGTACGACGAGCAGAAGCGACTGGGCTCGTCGTTCTGCTTCGCTAGCTCTGATGTCGCAAGGCGAAATCCTCAAAATCTGTTCAGTACCCTTGCACGTGATCTCGCCGATCACGACCCCCAGTACAAGACCGCCCTTTGGGGGGTCGTAAAGGGCGATCGAGCACTTCGCGGATCCCAATCACCTAGGGAGCAAGTCGAGAAGTTGATTATTCAACCGAGCAAGCGCCTCCGTACCATCGGCCCCCTGGTCGTTGTCATCGACGCACTCGACGAAAGCGGTGATCGGGCCAGCCGTCGACAGCTCCTAAGTACCCTTTCCGAGAAGATTACCGAAAACGCCTTTCCGAGTAATCTTCGCTTCCTCATCACTGCTCGCCCAGAAGACGACATCCTCACTAAGCTCAATCCTGGTCCTCTGATCATCCACAAACAGATGGATTCCATCCCCAACAAAGTCGTCGATGGCGACATCGAAAAGTTCATCCGCTACTCACTCCAAGATCACTCCGAGCACTTGTCATCTGGGGAGCGCCGGGAGTGGTGCCAACATCTTGTTCATCATTCTCAACACCTCTTCCAATGGGCGTCGACTGCATGCAACTTCATCAAGGGGGATAACGAAGTGGGATTTGACTCACGCGAGCGTCTGGATGAACTGCTGCGAGCCACGTCCGCTGATGGTGGCCACTCGCTGGATAGACTGTACAAAAGTATCTTGAATAAATTATTCATCTCAGAAGACTCTCGAGCACGATTCCGGGATGTCATGTCTATTGTACTTGCACTCAAGGAGCCATTATCCGTGTCTTCCCTTTGCACATTGCTTCAAGTTGGTGGTGGTCCCAATGTTCGACCAATCATCAAACCAATGGGATCACTGCTAGATGGCGTGATTGATGAAGATAAGCCTATCCGTCCCCTCCACACCTCATTCCGTGACTTTCTTCTCGACGGAACTCGCAGTTCTGCCTTCCACATCCCTACTCGACCCCAACATTCCCTCTATCTCGGACAAGCATTGCTTGCATGCATGCGAAGTATGCTTCGGTTCAATATCTGTGACCTCAAGGACTCTAGGATCCGCAATACTGCCATCCCTGACCTTCCTGCCCGAGTGAAGAGCACAATTCCCCCTCACCTCTCATACTCTTGCCAATATTGGGTGCACCACATGCAACATTCTAACCCTACCCCTGACCTGCTGAATGATATCCACCTCTTCTTCAAAAATCTCTTCCCATACTGGCTTGAAGCCATCAGCCTTCTCTCCCTCTCCTCCCCACTCCATCCCATTCTATCTGCCTTTGAAACTTGTACCATCCTAGAGAAATGGTCCCAGGTAGGATTAACAATTATATTAAGGATTGGGTACTGAATAGCACACTACTAGGACCCAGACCTTGCCACCCTAGCCTCTGAAGCATCCCGATTCATCCAAGTATTTGCTCCTGTCCTTCGAGAATCTACTCCCCACCTCTACCTATCAGCCATGCCCCAGACCCCATCTAACTCCTCACTCCATTCCCTTTGGCTGAATCACCACAAGCATGTTTCACCCAACTCAGCACTCCCTGCCAAATGGCCAACAGAGATTCACACCTTGCAAGAACACACAGATGGAGTTTGCTCAGTTGCATATTCACCTGATGGTGTCCATGTTGCCTCTGGTTCTGAGGGCAATACCATCAGGATCTGGAATGCAACTACTGGTCTATGTGTCCTGGGGCCACTTCAAGGTCATTCTGGTAGTGTCTGCTCTGTTGCCTACTCACCAGATGGAACCTACATTGCCTCTGGCTCTTGGGATAGGACTGTCAGGGTCTGGAATGCAACCACTGGTCAGTGTGTTGCAGGTCCATTTGAGGGGCACACAGATGGTGTTTATTCTGTTGCCTATTCACCTGATAGCATCCATATTATCTCTGGCTCAGCAGATGAGACCATCAGAATTTGGAATTCTGATGGTCAATGTGTGGCAGGTCCATGCAAAAAACATAGTGGCAGTATTTTCTCTGTTGCCTACTCCCCTGATGGAAGACAAGTTGTCAGTGGCTCAGCAGACAAGACAATTAGGGTCTGGGATGCCATCACTGGTGAATGCATAGCAGGTCCACTTGAGGGACATACAGATGAAATCAACTCAGTTGCCTATTCACCAGATGGTGCCCATATTGTCTCTGGTTCTGATGATAGGACTATTAGAGTTTGGGATGTCAGCACTGGTCAGTGCATAGCAGCTCCATTTGAAGGGCATACAGATATAGTTGGATCTGTTGCTTATTCACCAGATGGCAAATACATCATCTCTGGTTCAAAGGACACCACCATCAGAGTCTGGGATGCTACCAGTGGCCAATCCATGGCAGATCCACTCCAGGGGCATACAAATGGTGTCTCCTCTGTTGCCTATTCACCAGATGGTACCCACATTATCTCTGGCTCAGGAGACAAGACTCTGAGGCTTTGGAAGCCAACCATTGGTCTCTCTGGGGAAACTTCATCTCAAGGTCCAACTGATCTAGTCAGGTCTGTTGCTTATTCACCTGATGGTGCCTACATTGCCTGTGGATGCAAAGACAAGACCATTAGTATTTGGAGTGCTACCACTGGCCAGCCTGTTGCAAGTCCATTTATTGGGCATACAAATCAAATTCACTCTGTTGCCTTTTCTCCTGACAGCACCCATATCATCTCTGGTTCTTGGGACAGTACTGTCAGGGTCTGGGATGTAGCCAGTGCTCGATGTATTGCAGGACCATTCAAGGGTCACACAAAGGCTTCCTGCCCTGTTGCCTATTCACCTAATGGCACCCAAATTGCCTCTGGCTCAGGAGATAGGACAGTTGAAGTATGGGAAGCAGCCACTGGTCATTGTCTGCTAGGTCCTCTTGAGGGTCACTCAGATCAAATCTTGTCTGTTGCCTATTCCCCTGATGGTGCTTATATTGCCTCTGGTTCAATGGACAGGACTGTCAGGGTTTGGGATGCAAGAGTGGGTCAATGCATAGCTGGTCCTCTGAAGGAACACACTGCCCCAATCACATCTGTTACCTATTCACCCAATGGTTCTTATATTGCCTCTGGCTCTGAGGATAAATCCATCAGGGTTTGGAATGCTACCACTGGTCAGTGTGTAGCTGGTCCATCCCATGGGCATACAGATCAAGTGAGGTCTATTGCTTATTCACCTGATGGTCTTCTTGTTGCTTCTGGCTCTCAGGATAGGACTATTAGGATCTGGAATGCAACCACTGGTCAATGTGTTGCAGGCCCATTCCAAGGTCATGTGGATAAGGTCTTCTCTTTGGCATACTCCCCTGATGGCACTCATATTGTCACTGGATCCTGGGACTGTTCCCTCAAAGTCTGGAAGGTTGATGAACTTGCTTCTCTTGGTGATTTCTATGAGGAGGATGGGTGGATTTCCTCTTCTAATTTTGGTTGCATTGGATGGATTGCTCCTTGGAATAGACATGCCTTCCAGCTTCCTATCCATTCTTTGGTAATATCTTCCCATAGGGTTTACAAGGTTGACCTTGATGATTCATTTTCTGGGAAGAACTGGGTTTCATGTTGGAACTGATTTCTCACATTGTCTTACCTATATCATGATCTTTGCTTTATATTGCTTCTACCTGTTTGTCTATGCAGACTAGTACCATAATACATGTACCATGCTGAAGTGAGTCCAACACAATCCTAGCTGTTGACAAAGTGGGTGCAGGGCTGTAGTTTTCTCAGACTGGCTATGTCTTTTGGATCTGAAATGTAATTAAATGAACTTACAATTACAACTCAGGTCAGTAAATTGAAGGATTACATCAGTCCTGGACAAAATCTTTACTCAGAGCAGTATCTTTCATCAAAGCCTCCATAGCTAGAGAAAGACAATGCTTGTAAGATGCCATCAATATCACCACCCTGCCAGATATCATGGTCTTACATGAAGAACATTCTTCAGACTCAGACTGTAATGGAAACTGTGATGAACCTCTGCTTATGACAGACAGATCAAGTACCAAATTACCTCAGCACCTAGTTGCCACATCCATCAATGGTAACAACTATGCCACAGTGGTTGAAGACAAGCAGAAAGCACAGGCTTTGGTTACCTGCTCTATCTCCTTGACTACTTGCACAATTGCACCCATGGATCAACAGCCATAACCATTTGCTTATTCAGTGATCTTGATACAAATGTAATAATAAAGCTAAGCATAAGGAATTATAGCAGATGTTTCACAAAAGAGATTCAGATCTGTTGTAGAGTGGAGATGTACTCACAATAACTAACTTTCAGATCCCATTGCAGCATAGTTTATGTGCTTCTTTTGTGGCCCTCCACGCATAGCCATTCGGATACAGGCCCATTGAAGAACTACATGTACTTTCAGGCTACATCTGTGAGTCATCCGAGAGGCATAGTATATCTAGTTCTCGCTGCACAAAGTAATGTAAAAAGCTAGGCCCGAAGGAGTGTCAATCAAACTGACCATGTAAAACTTGAAGAACATCATCCTAACCATCCATTTCCTCTGTTCTAAAATTGCATATTCAGCCAATAGGGACCAGCTTCCGGGAGCTACACCCGAATCTGAGGCTGAGCCAACATCGTCAGCACTTCGATCTGTCCAGCAGTCAGCCTGTCAACCTCTGCTCCCCGGTGTGCTGTAAATGTGACCGAGGATGCAGAACGTCAGAATGGAGCCAGGCATACGCAATTCTACACGCATGCTCGAAATTGATGGATTTGGGGCTATCGAACAAGCAAGAAGCATGTGAGTTCCACCGAGGGGCCCTATGAGCTCGACGAAGTCGCGAGAACGTTCTCTGGAGAACTAGAACCCGATGAATTGACTACATGATAACTCAAGTAGCAGCGTGATCAAAGGCGTGTCGGTGGCGGTATTATTCTGATGAAGAAACATACAGATACGCCAACGAGCACGGCTCATACAACATACACGTACTCCTTTTGTATCTGATATCCTTCCAAGCGTTTGAAATCTTCCAAGCGCTCCCGTCGCTCTTTCTCGTACCTCTGGAAAATGCATCATCAGTGCATCCAACGCATCTGGCCCGTAGTCTGACTCACCTCATGCGTATCATCCGACAAGTCTAGTACGCCCACCAAAGGGCGCGCTTTGCCTTTTCCCTTGGTGTCCTTTACATTCGACTTGCCCTTCGGCCGACCTCGTGCCGGCTTAGCCATCGTCGACGCTTTTCGCGACCTTGTCGACGGTTTGGGTCTAGTCGGCGGCTGATTGGCCCGAGTGGTCGACTTGGTCGGCTTCGTGTCCGTACTGGCCCTGGCACTTCTCGACCTCAGCTTCATCCGACCCGAATCCTCTCCATCGCTCGTCGCATTATTCGTCTTGACCCTCGCACCTACCACAGCCTGTCGTGTACTCCGTCTCAATGGGACGGGCGTCGGCGGTACGGTGGATTGCCTCGAGTTCGGACGCACAGACGCAGGCGTGGACGACGGAGTGGGGATACATTGTTGCACGCTTTTGACGCGTTTCGTCCGTGACGGCCGGTGTGTAGATGGTTTGGCTGTCCCGGTCCCCGCGTCCGCAGCTGTCGCACGGGTCAGTTTTGGAACGGGGTATGACTCGGCCGTCTCGAGCTTCGATGGGTGCCTGCACCCACCCACACCTTGACGGGCGACGGACTCGACGGAGCGTCCGAGACTTCCTCGTCTAGATCCGGATTTCCGAGTGGCGCAGGTGAGGTGCGTCGCTTGTGTATGCGTGGCGTGCGCAGGGGGTCTGGGAACGTGGCCTGCTCGCGCGTCGCCACGATCTCTGCCAAGGGCTGGTCGCTGTTCATCAACAACCGGGGTGCAGGAGGTACATAGATGTGCGATGGCCCTGCGACGGGCTCGTCCACGTAAAGCCCCTCGATGTCCTCATTGTTGGTCAGTATGGGCGCGTCGAGCTGCGAAAACGAGGCAAAGGGAGGGGCATGGGCAGAAGGGAGGACGGTACTACTACGAGGGGGTGACTTAGCCGCGCTGATGCGCGGCACAAGTTTAGGTTGTGGCAGAGCTGGCACCCGCTTGACTTTCAAGGCGCGTTCGACGGCGACGAACCAGAACGGATCCGAATCAGAGGCATGTGATGGCGTGCCGAGGTGGTACTCGTGTAGCAACGCGGTCTGTCGAGAACACGGGGTCGACAGAGAGCGGGAACGGGAACCTAGGTGGAAGGGACGAAGAGGAACGGGAATGAAGCCAGTCTGACGGATCCTGTGGGGTACGCGAGGGACTTGAGCTTCTTTGGTCGTCGGGGAGGGTCGACGGTGTGTGGCGCGGCGCGTTTCAGCTTGGAGACGCGCATGGGGACTAAGTAGTGGCGGTGTCGCGGGAGGGCGCGCGAGTGGGAGGACAACTGTGCGAACCCTGTTCCGACGGACGTGGCTAACTCCGAAGATCCGTGATTGGTTCCCTGCATCCAAGCCACATTGCAACCGCATGTTGCAAGCTCGGTTCCCACTCAGTAGCGCCATCCTCATATTCATCCTATATCCACCACTTTCATTTGGGGCACTATGGATTCAGCGAATATAGCTCTGTGAGTTGTTTACCTCCTGGACCTCATCCTACGTACACTCACCGCGATCATAGAACAAAGGCTATTACCATCAAAGGTACAGTAACAGCGATCAATCCACCGCTGCGCATACATCAACTTTCCTTCAGATATCGAAGTTCGTACTCAGACCCAACGCAAAGTTCCGGTTGCAAGACGATTCTATGTCCAATTCTCTGTGGGCAATGCCTCCCGGTCGACAAGCACCGCAAACGAAGTGAAGAAGCAGAAGCGCACCTCCTGGAATGAAAATCTGTTTTTGTTAGTACCCGTCCTTTGTACTGTACTGAGTAAATTGAATATTTGTAGCGACGGGGACGACCATTCTGTTCTGCTCGTCAGAGTCTACCAGAAACACCACCTCGGAAGGGCTACAGAAGTTGGAAGCCTTGCAGACACTATCAGTGGGGTATTAGGAAGGTTGAAAGATGGAGGTACGATCATCCTGTCGTATATGATATATATCAATGACCCGAACCCGGTAATCAAAGTGTTCGAAGAGGCGCTTCGCAAGGATTCCTCCGATGATGCCGATCTTTCCTTGATCACAATCAAGTTTACTTTGACCGCTCAACTACGCGATGCAACTGACGCAGATGAACGTCAAGCCTCAGATTTGGTCGCTAGAGCGGCCGAAGCGGTCAGCGCACCAAGCTCCGCTACTCCCGCGTTGGTAGACCAACTTGGTTCTGCTGTCGATACCGTGACCAAAGGACAAACATTCGAAACTACATGGGGTACGCTGCTGCAGAGGATAGAATTGTTCGACAACCTCGTGTCTAATATCGCAAACGTATTCTTTACCATGTATCGATTATTTCACGGGGCTGAACAGAGCACAGATCCATCCTTACGCGTCGCTAGCTTGGTCTGTCATCTCTGCTGCAAACAAGGTTGTTCTGTTGTTTCATTTTCGTACTGTTACCGATCGCTTACGACCTCTCCAGATCCTCGTCAACCAGAAAAATCGCGACGAAAGGATCCATCGGTTAGCAAGCACTATGAGCGACGTCTTCAGATTTGTCCAGGATGCAGAGCCGTTGAAAGCGATCAAGGCGCATGTAGACACGGTCGCACTTTTGATCAAACAAGTGACAGAGTGCGCCTACTTCATCAATGACTATGTCCAGCCTAGTTTCTGTACGTCATTACTTATTGCAAAGCGACCGACGCTGATTTCTATCCAGGGGTTCGAACCGCAAAACACTTGGTTTCTGATATCGACAAGACGATCATGAATTACGAAAACAAGTTTCGAGAGCTCGAATCCGCATTCTTGAAGGGAGTCGCAGTGCAGACAGAGATCAGTGTCGTTCGCGTGATGAATGTCGTGAGTGACACAGGTGGGTTCAGCATCGAACATAGCAGTCGGAAGCTCACGAACATGGGACACAGCGGAATCCATCGACCTGAATGACATGCCATATGCGCTCGGCGCTCGGTTCCAGCTGGAGAAAGGATGCTTGCCGGGAACACGCAAGGACTTCCTGCGCGAAATTTGTGATGTCCTCAACAGCCCTGCAGAAGACGCACCACGTGTATGCCTTCTCACCGGTGTCGCTGGATCCGGAAAATCTGCAGTCGCTCATACGATCGCCCGACTGTACGATGAGCAGAAGCGACTGGGCTCGTCTTTCTGCTTCGCTAGCTCTGACGTCGCAAGGCGAAATCCTCAAAATCTATTCAGTACCATCGCACGTGATCTCGCCGATCACGACCCCCAGTACAAGACCGCCCTTTGGGGGGTCGTGAAAGGCGATCGAGCACTTCGCGGATCCCAATCACCTAGGGAGCAAGTCGAGAAGTTGATTATTCAACCGAGCAAGAGCCTCCGTACCATTGGACCCCTGGTCGTTGTCATCGATGCGCTCGACGAATGCGGTGATCGTGCCAGCCGTCGACAGCTCCTAAGCATTCTTTCCGAGAAGATCACCGAAAACGTCTTTCCAAGTAATCTCCGATTCTTCATCACTGCTCGCCCAGAAGACGACATCCTCACTAAGCTCAATCCTGGTCCTCTGTTAATCCACAAACAAATGGACTCCATCCCCCACAAGGTCGTCGATGGGGATATCGAAAAGTTCATCCGCTACTCACTCCAAGACCATTCCGAGCGCTTGTCCTCTGGGGAGCGCCGGGAGTGGTGCCGACTTCTTGTGGATCATTCTCAACATCTTTTCCAATGGGCGTCGACTGCATGCAACTTCATCAAGGGGGATAACGATGCGGGATTTGACTCATGCGAGCGTCTGGATGAACTGCTGCGAGCCACGTCCGCTGACGGTGGCCACTCGCTGGACAAGCTATACGAAAGTATCTTAAGTCAATTATTCACCTCAGAGAATTCTCAAGCACGATTTCGAAATGTCATGTCTATTGTTGTCGCACTCAAAGAGCCATTATCCATGTCTTCCCTCTGTGCATTGCTCGGTGGCAGTGCCAATGTTCAACTGATAATCAAACCAATGGGATCACTGCTGGATGGTGTGATTGATGAAGAGAAGCCTATCCGTCCCCTCCACACCTCATTCCGTGACTTTCTTCTCGATGGAGCTCGCAGTGATACCTTCCATGTCCCTACTCGACCCCAACATTCCCTCTATCTCGGACAATCATTGCTTGCTTGCATGCGAAGTATGCTCCGGTTCAATGTCTGTGACCTCAAGGACTCCTGGATCTGTAATACTGCCATTCCTGACCTTCCTGCCCGAGTGAAGAACACAATTCCCCCTCACCTCTCATACTCTTGCCAATATTGGATGCACCACATGCAATATTCTGACCCTACCCCTGACCTGCTGAATGATATCCACCTCTTCTTCAAAAATCTCTTCCCATACTGGCTTGAAGCCATCAGCCTTCTCTCCCTCTCCTCTCCACTCCATCCCATCCTATCTGCTTTTGAAACTTGTACCATCCTAG
>JBBPTU010001064.1:0-15033 GCA_038094295.1 Tylopilus aff. beelii | reverse complement strand
CAGGTCATCCACTTGTGCGTGGTCTCCCTCCGAGCTCTCCACGGCTTGAGTTACTCCGCATGTGAGACACCTCGCATGCGTTCATCCGTACGTAAAAAGGGCCGTGATCTCGTACGACTGGGAGTCGACGGTACAATCCATGATCTTCAAATGTCGAGGAGCCATTGCAGTCATGTCAAAATTGCTGCTGGTGATTGCCGAGTGCCGTCCACGGTACAAGGGGGAAACAAAATGTTGCCTGCAGAGTGTATTGCCGCCGGAACAAGGATATAATTTCGGATCCGGAACTACGTGGAAAAATCATCCAACTATGCCTGCTTCATTATACCTGAAAAATAGCGGAAAGAAGGCAAAGGGACTAATTTGCTAGCCCACCACAAATATTGTGCATCGAGCAAACCTTCACTAAAGTTAAGTTCATAACACATGCCCTTACCTCGTTTTCGGTTCCTTGATCGTACTGAGATCGAGAAAAGAACGACTTTTAGTTCCCAAGATTGAGTAAGTTCCATTGCTTGGCATGATGATTTAGTATCTGATGGAGACAAATTGGCCATATTGATACGAAACCAAGCTATTTTGCCTCCGAACATCCACAGATTGTGAAGAATGGTTCTTCGACCCCTCTCTCACCGACGAGTGACGGATAAGCTGACAACGGGCTAGCGAGGCAACGAGCACAGGTATACGCTTGCGGGTACGTCATATACACCGTAAAATATCAACCGACCCTCTTTCTATCATATATGAAACTGATCCGCGGCGGACCGCAGTGGCAAATATGATGATGGAGGAACCAAAAACAGGCATGGGACCGTTGAAATGATCTATCGTAAACCAGACTGTTAAAGTTGGCGATCCTGACGTGGGACGACACGTGAATGTTCCGGACCCAGGATGTACTAGCCTAAAAATGCAGCACGACAAAATGTTACGTAAAAACGAAACCGACAGGAAAACCACCGGGACTGAATGGAACAGCGACGGGATGTACAATACGTGGTATCAGATATGATTTGATTTGTTGCTCAAGAGGATCACAAGATAGATGTGCATCCTACTAGTAGTATCACCATCTCCGGAACAACCGGGAAAAGATGAGACCTGCTATACCAAATGGGCGAGAAGCGGTCATTCTGCTACTCTATAGTTGGGCACACACAAGGGCAACCTTTGCGCCCAGTTTCTACAGCCGGCGGCCAAATACACGCATGTACCGCGCGCACCACCCACTAGTACCAACCTGAAAGTAGTTCGGGTCATCAACATCTCTATTAGCACTTACACAGGGACAAATATGAAAATGAAAGTCGGGTGGCGAGAGGTAATATTGGAACATGGGGTAACAGTAGCTAATGCAACAGTGGGTCTGACAAGTATTAGACACCGAGTAAGAACCATCAAGATGCAGCCGAGTGGGAGGGACCTACACGAACGCATTCGTGAACATGCAGCACAAACCAAAGGGGCGGGGTCTTACAATGAGCTCGAAGTCAATCTTGTCGACTGAGCTCTCCCTGGGTCAGGTCAAGGACGAAGGTCATCTTGAAATTCTGGGGGGGCTCGATGAGTTTGACAGGTTTTGATGAGGTGTTTTGTGAAACGGAGGCGAAGGGCCGGATGGGGCGGGACGGCGCAAAGTTGGGGTTGCGACGTGGCAATGGCCTTGGGGGCGCAGTGGCGGAGCCATGGGACGGACCGGCGAGCGGGGAGGAGACGTATTGGGAGGCAGCACCGAGCTGGGAGCGCATTGTGAGAGACGCTGGGCAAGAAGTCAGCCACGGTAAGGAGAAGAGAAGAAGGCGGACCCATTAGACTCCAAAGTGAAAGGCTACGAGGACAAAGACCGTGATGACGCCGAGTCTCAGACCGGCTGTCGTTTGCGTCGATTTATATACTTAGCGAGCTGCAAAAATCCACTGGGGAGTCGAAGAACCAGCTTCTGACGTTGGGGTTCGGCAACATACACAACAAAACACTCGCAAACAATATCTATCCCTGGCCACGCGGCTGTGTCAACTGATCGACAGATGCATTCAAGTGTACAGCAACATGATACAGCTCCGTAGCAGTACACCGTGGCAGATATACAATGCCGTCCCTCCATTAAGATGATCACGTCGACGATAGATGATATATACCGAGCAATATATGCTCTCAAAAAGCGTGTCAGTTGCAGGCCGAACGAATAATTAAAAGGGAAAAAAGAAAGAGTGTCAAGTTTCAAGTAAATTATTCTGTTGTCGATGTTGTAAGAGTTATCGAGGATGGAATGATACACTTTGGGCAACGTTGGCAGCTCGCGAAACCTTGTGCTCGCGGCAATCAAGGGTCGACTTTGCAAGAAGTTGCGGGTGTGCCCCACGGAAGGGGAACAACCGGTGCGACACGTGTACCCCATTAGAATTAAGATGACGGATTAACTGTCATGGTGCGTCGGCGAGGATGGTTTCGAGGTGTGAAGTAGATGTGGACGGTAAGTGGTTGTCGGGTGGCAGTGAAACCGTCACTGTAATCCGAGATGTTCCATGTGCCGAGGACGTGGTCGATTGTGGCAGCGAGCGGAGTGACGCTTATTGGACGTCCACTAGGAGATTGCGCTCTAAGATGTATTTGCCTTCTTTGTACTTCTGGGAAGCTTCGTATGCTCGGTCCTGTGCGTTTTGCCATGAGAATGCTTACGATGACGACAAATGAGCACACACATATTTCCATCCTAGGATGGTGGCGCATTTGACGCAGTAAATATCCCGAACAGTATGGTTGCCTGTCGTCATCTGGCGGTCGTTCGGTTCGCCCTCGACGATGTTGACGCTGACCAACAATCTGAGTCGCTGAGGCGGACGCAGAGGTAGAGTACTTACACCCCGTCAAAGAGGTAGGCGCGCCCGTGCTGGCCATTGAACGCCTTCGGGCGCTGTAAGTGGCAGAGGCTGGAGGGGTATCGAGGACACTCACTCGAGATATCATCGAATGAATGGTGGCAAGATGAGTCTTGCACTTGGAACAGCCGTAGATGCGCTCGCCGGCCAGATAGCGGCGGTATTTCATTCCCATGTCGGGCGGGGACGCAGCGGAGTGGAGGCGAGGTAGTGGAATATCACTGGAGAAGGGAGCGTGTGATGGATAAGGGGAGGTGAGCGTGCTTTATACAAGGGACGTGTGAAGGAAAGCGGTGAAGTGCAAGAAGTAGAGAGGAGTTGGCTACCAAAGTGGAGAGTCCCCTTTACGGTCGGAGACTAGCCTCGCTTAGGGTGCCCGGCTTTCCCACTTTTGGGCAGTTTTCAGCCTCTACCTCGACTTTATCGATGGCTCCGTGCTACTCTCTATTAGATCCACAGGGAATACAGCAGTCTCCGTGTGCATCAAATCAATCACCCATATGGACGCGCCACTGTGCCGTCCGCAATGAGTCAGCGCTGTCGGGCGTTCTTTAACGGCGCTCTAACGCCAGTCTGTGCGTGGCCACACGACGTTCTATGTTGGAATGAGGTGCGGTGTCTCCGATAGGGCCGATGAGACTGCAACGCATATTCGGCAAGTGGCGGCGTCGACCAACTCGTGTGTCGCACACGCCAACGACCCCCGATAACCATTCCGGTGGCGGGGGTCTTGCAGGGGCTGCCTCAGTCCACTTTCCTGCACTCACCGGTGAAGACGACGACTGTAGATTAGTGTTGTTGTACCGAAAATGTCTCAAGGTTGGTCCTGTCCTCGACTTGCTTTATCTTTATTATTCATTCCTCACCAGAAAAGCAAGACAAGATCGTACAGCTCTTGTCGCGTGCACTGCATCGTATCCGCACGACGCCTCCTCGCATCATTGCATCCCCGGCAACTCGTGAGTTTATGGTCTCTTCTTCCTACGCTCCCCTTACAGCTCTCCAGAACCTCGTCGCGCCGCTGTAGCCATCATCATCCGCGTCGTTCCCTCCCCGACAACTCCACTTCTTCCCGCTGATACACCCATCCCGACGCTCGCCCAGTTCTTTGAGCTTGACTGGGTCAAGGACCCCGCTGCTCGTACGGAAATTCTTTTCTTACAGAGGGATGGTGCTTCTTCCTCGGACGGTTTAAAGCCCGGTTTGCCAGGCGAGGGCTGCGCGCACCGCAGCAGCAGAGTCGAAGCACACCTCGCCTTTCCAGGGGGAAGGATGGAGGATGGCGACGAGGGTGGCCTATACACTGGTTCGTCTGTTCGGTTTGAATAACTAGTCGCTGTCTGAACCCTTCCCAGCTATGCGGCAGACATGGGAGGAGATCGGTCTGGATCTCGCAGAGCGAGACTTTGCATGCATTGGACAGCTCGATGATCGAGAAATCACGACTTCCTTGGGAAAACGGTTGCTCATGATACTTTCACCCTTTGTTTTCTTGCAGCTCACCCCTCGCACTCTCTCGACGGAACCTGCCGAGGGCACTAGTATTTACTGGGCGCCTCTCGAGACACTTGTTAGCGCTGTCTTGCCTGAAACGGTTGGGTGCGTTAGCGCAAGAGGAAAATGGTCAAGCGTAACTGTGGACGCTGCTTCTAGGCTGACACCACGGCATGCTGCTATCTTGAAGCTGTTGGTTCGCATCCTCATCGGGACTATGCAGTTTCCTGCGATTCTCCTTAGCGTGCCAGAATCTAATTCACCGCTTTCCGTCGGATCACCACCTCTTCCGACTAGTGCTTCGTACCCTATGTTGACCCAGGACGTGCTCGAAAAGGGAATCGTATCTGACAATGCAACCTCGGAAAAGCGAAAGAAACCGTCCAACTACCATCAGCTCAAGCTGTGGGGTCTGTCTCTCGGTATGACACTAGACCTTATGGCGAACATGGTGCCCGATCCACCACACTCACAGCAAGCCACTGAGCGGCAACCCCTCAACTTGCAATTACCTTTCCAACCTGTCGGCGGCGAAGGCATGCGTGTTGATGCTGTCGCGCCCAGCCTCGCCAGTGTATTTCCCCGGTTTTCGTATCCGGATGTCAACTTTTGGATCTGGTGAGCTTCATTCTGTAATCTCACTGATCATTTCATTCACCGATGGTCAGGGTATTCGGTAAGCGCTACCGTGAAGTCGTACGCGGTTGGGAGGCGAGCATTCATGAAGGCGGGTCGAACGACAGACGGTAGGCATTTTCTCTATCGATGGTTTTGCAGGCGCTGACGAGTTTGCAGCCTCAACTGGTCTGGAACCGCTCTGAGCAATTTTTACGCCGCGGTGCGCAAGGCGCTTGTCGTCGTCATCGTTCTTCGAGCAATCGGTGTCCTATGTGGCCTTTTGTTTGCTGGGTGGTGGATCTTTACCTAAGTTGAATAATCCCTTTGGACATCGGAACTCTTCTATTAGGCGCCGTTTTCGCCAGTGATTCACTTTTTGCCATCGGGACATTATGTTCGAATTTATGCATAGTCATACATACGAACCGAAAAGGAGTTCTCTGTAACGATCAATGATAACTTGAATATGTGTGCTCTCTTCTGTTCTTGTAGTATCAAAAATATTACGCCCATGCGATCTTAACCCAAAGGTAAGCCACAAACTTCACAATCATGTCCTCCATGGTCATTTTCGAAAGTGCAATGAGGGCAGATCCGGACCCGGGAATTGCCGCCTCCACTCGGGGTAGCCATTTCTGTGGCGATCTGATCAAAGATTTCTTGAGGAATTTCGTCATGGTTAGGTCCAAAGCCTGGCGGAGCCGATGATGTTGGACGAGCCGCTGTCGCGCAGCATCACTACACTGAAACGATGTACCCTTTGGGAAGGACTCACGAGCACTTTCACGGGCAAAAGTTATGAGAGTCTGCCATCCATCTGTCTTCATGAGAGCGTTGAGCGCAGAAGGATCTTCCAGTAGTCCAGGTAAAGTGGCCGTCCGTATAAAAATCTTTACGTCGTCCTGAAGGAGTTGGTCAGCCCAGGAACACGAGCCGACAGGTAGTCCATACTGGTGACAGTAGCTGAGTGGTTTCGAGGAATGCGATTAAATGCCAATCGCTGAGCCATTTTACAACCTCAAGACGTTTAGCCTCATTGCGCATGTCCTCCATGGTTGGCGTGCCCAAGCGGTTGAGCGAAGACAGAATCCTCTCAACTTGTTGATCTTCCAGCCCTGGACGGTTTTCAATGGCGAACTCCGTCGATTTAAACATTGGATTGGGTGTTTGGGGGAAACCGTGAGTGACCTGTTGGACATGTAATGACACCTATCCTAGCACCGAGTCACACTTACATTAATGAGAAGATATTCCACCGGAAAACAGGGCTTTGCGCTCTTCTTAACCTCAAGACCATATTCATTCTTGTATCGATAAAATACGTCGGGAATGTAGCGTGCCGAATCCAGGCTACGGTCCTCTTCCTTAACTCGGACGATGCCAGGCTCCACACTGGCTTCGATCATATCCGCCGCAACCATAGCACAAGCTTGCTCTGAGACCTGATAAGCAGAAATATCCACTTGACCATCTTCTGTCGCAGTCAGAATGGCGGTAACCATACGCGAGCCGAAGGCACCGCTCGAGGACGATCGAGATGGGTTGGGGTTGGCATTTTGCACTGTGGCAGCAAAGATAGCTTCCAGCGAAGAAACAAAATATGATTGCCCATGTCGCTTGTAGATGTTCTTGGTTCGATCGTCTGGAGTCGGGTCAAGATCTGTGAAAATATACCCGACTATGGATAATGGGGCCGAGGCCGATCTGGCTAGTTCCTTGATGCGTTGCTCATCTTCCCATGGAATGCCCAAAGTCAGACCGTCAAGCTCCCCCTCTTGAGGGGGCTCATAGATGGCCTCCACGACGGCCTTGACGCCCATTGGGACCTCGCCATAAGGTTCGTAGCGTCCTATAAGCCAACCAAAGCGCTGAAGACCTGTCGCCCTCCACGCCTTTAAGAATCGCTCCACGATGGACTGGGTGGCGAACTCCAAGTGGTCTACCATTCTAAATGGCTGAGACTGTAGAGTGATCGCTGACGGCTGACAGGCGGTGCATATTCCTGATGGCCACGATGGATGGTTGCCCGATGGACAGGGGACCTTGACTTTGTACGAAGTGGGGGAAAGCGGAGGAAGGGCCTGCGCAGCAGCGGAGGACGACTTTGGAGAGAGCTTGCGGAGGTATGCATGGTATGACAAATGCTTTATGCTGTGCTCTGCCTGGTAGGCCGCGTCATACGGTTCCAAGGGCATGCAGTAGTCACACATGCCATTCGATGCATGTTTGCAGAAACGCGAGTCGCGGCTACGGGGGATCTTTCCATCTCTTGATCGCCAATAGGTGTCGACGGGATCTTCTTGTACGCTTTCCCATGCGTTGCTTTGCTTCGAGGGTGGTGCGTGGTTGTTTGCGGCGTCTGGATGGGTGGGAGAGGATAGATCCTGGTAGTTGACAAAGATGAGATCGCCGTGTCTAAGGCGATGATGAGCAGAGAGGCGGAAGAGACGTGCATCGGGCATACTTCAGACCAAGCGACTGCAGACTTCGGCCAATGAGATGCGAAACGGGTGTCTCGTTTCCTCGTGGCTGATTCGAGATGGTGAGTGAAGCAGGATCCACGTTCTTGCTGGTTGTCTCGATGATCTGAAGGAGTGTCAGCTGGGTAGAGATGAGCGGGGAACGCGAGTGCCTTGTCGACGAGGAGACGGACGTCATCCGTCGGGGAGAGCTGGATGCGAAAGTTGCCGTCCTTGGAGCGAATCCTAACCAGCTGCGGGAGACATTCAATCGACTTGCAGCGCGAACTTGGATGTACTTGCCATGGTCACTGCGGGGACGAGGAAACGAGCACTCGTCATATGTTGGTACGATTACGTAATCACATTTCCGTCATCTCGACAGTGAATTGCGAATGAGCCAGTGCCTTCTCTACTGGCTGATATGACACCCTCACCCACCCTGGACCATGCCCTCGTCCTCAGCCAACAGACGAGAACTCGACGCCTTCCTCCCTGACAACATCAGCACTGAGTTGGCACTCTGGAAACAGCTCATCTTCGACTCTGACATGTCAGCCCCTCACGAGAAACGCCACGATGACCCCGGACACGATCGCACCGTACGCCCTTTCCGTCGGCACCCCCCGACATGCCCTCACCTCTTTCCAGCGTTCCCAGGCCCCTCCCCCGCATCCCCAGGTACACCACCCTGCCCCACCACAGATCCCTCCGGAAACTTACACTTACCTCATACATGCACTCCTCTCCCTGCAGAGCTCCGCATACCCTTACGGCTATCCGTCAACATCCGCGTATCCAGCCTTCCCCCCCTACGGTTATCCGTGGCCGCCAGGTACTGTGCCGATCCCGTCTGGCCCTGTGGCCGGTCCTTCGTCGTTCCATCCAATAAACCTGCCCGTGCCACTTCCTCCGGGCCTTGCTCTCCAAGACGCCAGCTCTGCACAGCTTACCCCGTCCCCTGGAGTGTCGTCCGCGGCCGCGTCCACTGCACAGGACCCAGAGGGCACGGAGGACGCGGTGTCCGAAGACAAGCGACGTAGGAACACGGCTGCCTCGGGTGAGGTGTGCACCACGCATGGCAGAGCATTGTCCTGACTGGACTCCTAGCGCGTTTCAGAGTCAAGAAGAAGCTGAGAGCGCTTAACCTCGAACGCACTGTGGCAGACCTGACTGGGAGGACAGAAGAGCTCGAGCGGGAGGCGACAGACCTCCGACGAGAGAATACCTGGTTGAAAGAGATCGTCCTCCTCAAAGGCAGAAACCTTGCTGCCCTCGGATCGCAGGCGCCAGCATCCAGCAATCGAAGTGACGGGGATGAGGAAGGAGATCCAGCTGCGTCGGAACCTGAGCCGACGTCAAAGGGAAAGGGAAAGGATAAGATGAACTGATAGGGTGATATGTTCGACTTTATGGACTTGGGAAACACCAGATTTGTAGTGTAAATCGTACTACCTCGACAATTCCCACGTGTATGAAATGTCGTTCGGACGTCCACCATCTATCAACGTCGGTTTCCAGACCACTCCCCCGGATCGTGGCTCGTTCCCCCTTGATCACGATGGTATACCGTAACCGGACTAGTCCATCCAAATCGTATTGATCTCCCCACAGGTGAATGCAGAGATCAAATGATGCAGTACATGGCCTGCCTCAGACAAAATTCCAGTACGTCCACACCTTGCAGGTCTCTTAGCAAAAAATACCTCGAGTGCCGAATGTCCAAGTGAGTACAGCTGTGCTTTTCCCTGCCCACCTCATCAGCTCGCATGATATTACAGGGGACTCATGGAACGCGACGATTTCAAGAATCTTGGGCTGGGAAATGTCGACGCAGATACCGATATCTCTAGCTTGTCAAAGGATAGGGATCGTCGTTGAGGCTACCCTGTCTGCGGTTCCAGTTCATAGGTCGCTCTAACGGATGTACCTCAGGTCCGCAAATCACTATTTGCCGAGACGTTTATCTACTCGAGTTACTACCTGAATTCCCTTGTCTGTTCACCTTTTGGTCAGTATATTCCAGTCCCCACCATCTCTTTACATGGATGTGCGCTCCTCTTCAGAACTAGACCCCAGACGAGCGAAGCTGGCAACTCGATTCTTGGCGTCGTCTGATGGTCGTAAATCCCGACAAGATCGAAGTAATCTCGCAAGCAGTGCCTTATGCACGTTCGCCGCTAAATCGAGTAATTTGACGCATCGTCACGAAATATTCCTCCGAGTGGCGAACGTTCGTTTGGGCATAGGCCGAATCCCAATGGGACCGCTTTTCCCAGCACTTATGTATAACTTTTCTATGCGCTTAGTTCCGTCTGCACTGGCGGCCGCTTGTGCTGACTCGGAGCTCTCATGCTTGCTCTCGCGCACCTGATATTCACTTTTCTCAGTGCGTTTCTCGTGCTGGCTTCGCCTGCGCAAGAGACGTTCATGTCAAATAGCAAGCCTTACGATGTGCAGGTATGCACTTTTACTCTCTGTAACACATTTGACGAGATCATATCAACAGGCGCATCGAGGTGGGAGGGGTAATACAGTGGAAAACACCCTACCGAGCTTCGCATGGTGTGTTGACATTCATGATATGTGCTCCGGTTGTGAACATTGAGGACAGGGGACTTGTCAACGGAGCGACAACTCTAGAGCTGGACAATGGTGTTACGTTGGTCAGCATCTCTACCCCATTTATCTACCAGAGTCTCATTCATGCAGGACGGAGCAGTTGTCGTTTGGCACGACAATCAGATATCGGCCAAGAAATGCGTCGATACAAACCCTGTCGTGAGTTGGAAGAGGTGTCTGCACTTGAACCTTTGATCCGAGTTCTACAAGTTCCCTGGTGACCTCTCTTACCCATACGTCGGCAAATTTATCGCAAACTTGACGTTGGCTCAAATAAAAACCCTTGATTGCGGAGCAAAGCGACAACCTAACTTTCGTGAGGGTTCCTCTGGGTTTCCGCGGGATCTCGATTACTAATCGCAATCGAAAGCTCAACAGCTTCTCTACCCTGGAACTAGGATACCGACACTCCAAGAAGTTTTTGACTTTGTGGAATGCGCAGATCCATCACACCGGATATTGTGGAACATAGAATCAAAGATCAACGCCGAGTACCCGAATCGTACCGCAACGGTTGAAGAATTCGTGCAGAAACAGCACGCGATCTTCTCCGCTAGCCCTTATTATAGATCGATCACTGTAAGCCGAGTTACTAAAGTGCGAGCTCTCTCCTGATGCCCTTGTTTCAGTACCAAAGCTTCGATTGGAGAACTTTGATCGCGATGAGGGTAACGTTACAGTACTTCTTGAACTGATAGCATTCCTAAGTTGACGGAAATCGACAGGAACTTGACCCTTCGATCCAGATATCAGCACTGATTGACGAGTAAGCACGACGGGGGTTCATTTTGCGTGCATCGCTGACGTCGAACAGAGAGACTGCCTTTACGCCAGACAACAGTGCTAGTCCATGGCTTGGCGGATTGCACCTTGATGGCTTCCCTGGCCCGTCTCTCGGTCAGAAGATGGCGCAAGCTGCGGGAGCCATCAACGCGGACATCCTCTCGCCGTGTGGAACGTGCTTTAACCCCCCGTTCGTGACCTCTGCAGAAGGTCTTGATTTCATGACGCAATCCATGGTCCGGGAAGCCCATGCACTGGGACTACGTGTCAAGCCCTGGACGGTCGGTACCCAAACCCTAAAGTAGCATCGTTGCACCAACTGATTTGCTACCCTTGACAGATGAACGCACTAGATAGAATCGATGAGCTGCACCGATATGGCGTCGATGGCATAATCACGGATTGTACGTCATGTTACGCTCGCTGCACGGACCACTGTCTCAGGACACTACAGATCCCAATGTCGTTAGGAGGTGGGCGAAACAGCAAGGTTTGCCCGTAGCACCAAAGTACCCTAAGCAACGCGTCTTCTCGTGCTTGGAGAAACATTTAAACCGTGGATAGCTTGTCACACTACAAACGGAATTGTCGCGGCAGGCCGTCGGAGTTGGGAAGGGATTGCGTAGATTACTTAGAGTTGAAGACCATAGACGATAGATCGCCTTCCAAGTTCCAAAGTTAGATTAGAAATGCAGTTTATCAAATAGGACTGAATGGCTCCGAACTCAAGCGACGAGTCAGGCTGCGCTCCATGATGCGCAGCATCAACGATGTGACATACAGCAACCCGAGGAACGCACTGGCGTAACATGGGAATTTGTCCATTGGTCAGGGTAAATCCCACAGGCATGCCATTTCCTTTTCGCGAGGAGCCCGCCGAGTGCCGATCTCGAACGCGTCACCGACTGGCAACATGCGCAGCTCCTAGTCGACGCGTCCCAGCGGCGGAAGTTGCAATATAACCACAATTTCATGCAACAGCCGCATATATATGCCAGGTACACCCAGCTGAAGACTGTACTGACGAGATTCCCGCTATTATCCACCTGTCCGTAAATGTCTGCCCACTGCAAACCCGAGATCATCATCGCTGGAGGAGGAGTAGCGGGCGTAAGTTCTGTCTTTCATTTTAATTTAGTGCCGCTCGGCCCAAAGCTGACTACTTGCACCATTAGGCTGCAATTGCTCTGTTTCTATCCCGCTTGAATACGAGTGTCACCATCCTCGAGGGCCGCCCATGCCGACCTACGTTCGCCGAAGGCGGGATATTGATGCTGGCCCCAAATGGATTGCAGGTCTTGAACGGGCTTGGCCTGGCCCGCACGCTTCTCCAGCGAGACAGTGGCGTGCAAGTGCCTTGGATTACCATCAACGAATCCTATTCTGGTGGACTCATTGGCAAAGTACCACAAGGTTCAGAGGAGCGCTACGGGTTTGCCTCGTCCATGGTCATGCGCTCGGACTTGCATGACGTCTTGCTCGACGATGTGGAGAAGAGAGGGCTCAATGTCAAGTGGGGCGCTCGGGTACAATCCATCAAAGAATTCGATGACGGCGTGCTCGTGTGTTGGACACAGGATGGAGTACCGCAAGAAAAGAAGGTCGATCTCTTGATCGGAGCCGATGGTATTTGGAGTACAGTCCGGCCAAGGTGATGCCAACCCTGCACCGGTAAGACCCAATTCTAACAATTGTTTAGCATGTGCGATTGTCTCGGACTTCCCGCACCCAAGCCAGAATACAGTGGTTTAGTCGGCATAGGTGCTCTCGTCGACATCGAGAGCGTGCCTGGCTTATCGGAATTCCTCAACCCTGATCGCTCGTGTGTCATGATTCAAGGCAGACAGGGATTTGTCGGTATGGCAATATTTGACAAGGAGAAGAAGAAGGTAGGATGGTAAGTGTCACACCTCCAAAGTAGGTATACACGGTGTGTTTTCCGCGCTAATCTGTATGGCAGGTGGACAACGCACGAGGCCCCAGATCGAACTCGAGAGGAATGGAAAATCCCAAAGAAGCAGGCCATGGCAGAGGTGAGTAGGCAGCCTTCTTGACACTTACTACTTATATGTGATTCCATAGATGGGAAAGCGATACTCAGACTGGGCATTCCCGGTACCTCAGCTCATTGCCACGGCGGAGGCTTCGGACGTCGAACTGTTCATTTGGCCCTTGTTCCAAGTGGGGAAGCTGGAACATTGGCATAGTCGACGCACGGTGCTTATCGGTGACGCTGCTCATGGTATGTGGGGTTATGTCCGTCAAAGGTCACGCTGACAATTCGCCTCAATAGCCATGCCCCCGCACTCTGGGCAAGGAGCATCTCAAGCTCTCGAGGATGCGGGTTATCTTGCGTACCTTTTACGGAGGCAGATCGAAAGTGCTCCCTCCGGTACGAAGCTAGACTGGACGTCCGCGCTGGCTAGCTTTCAGAAGGATCGACAGCCTCGAGTGAATGAAATAGTGGTCGAGGCGAACCGGCGCGGCAGCATGAAGAAAGATCAAAGTGCATTTGGATATATGGTGAAGAGGTGGATGATGTGGACCATGTTACTGTTCATGCAGGAGAGCTGGGGAGACAGCTGGTTTGGATACAAGGTCCCGGGCATCGAGGAGTGGTAGAATTTGTGGCTGTGTTGTCGGTCTCGGGAACATGCGGGTCGTTGAAAGCTCTTCGTCCGTTTTCACTAAGTAGCAGTGTTCTTCCCAATGGCCTCCTTCCAAGCGGTCACAAAATCAGTCAACATTTCCCCCACCGTTCGTGTCCTCCACAGCGGTGTACCCAGTGTACCGCGTCTGAACCTTGCCGCTCGCGCCCCCACGCACGGGCACGATGGACATGGTGTCGCGCCTCGCTCGGACACTCCGACGCGCTTCACTGGGGGAGTAAAAACGACGTCTCATGGCCTTGTCTCCAGGACCTACGTTTGTAAGCTGTCGCCTCAAAACTGAAATCCGCAAATGCTGATCCCGACTCAAAGCGCCGTCCACGACGTCCTCTTACCAGCCCCGTCTTCTTCACACCTCTGCTGTTGCAAGAGACGCCCCCGAGGTTCCTGATTTCTCTTCATACCGCCCCAAGTCGGACGAAGCCAACCGCGCCATGTCGTACTTCATGGTCGGCTCTCTTGGTGTCCTTTCCGCCTCCGTCGCCAAGTCTGCTATCACGGGTTTCCTTGAGACGATGGCCGCCTCCGCTGATGTTCTTGCGCTCGCAAAGACCGAAGTCGAGCTTGCCAACATCCCAGAAGGCAAGAACGTAATCATCAAATGGCGCGGAAAACCTGTTTTTATTCGTCACCGCACGTCGGACGAGATTCAGGAGGCTAGGAGCGCCAACTGGAAGGCTTTCAGGGACCCAGAGAGCGATGAGAACCGGACGAAGAAACCCGAGTGGCTGGTCATGCTCGGTGTTTGCACTCACCTGGGTTGTGTCCCAATTGGCGAGGCAGGCGATTTCGGTGGCTGGTTCTGTCCTTGCCATGGTTCGCACTATGATATCTGTAAGTCTAATATATTACGATAGTTTCTTTTACTGAGGTACTTCCAACAGCTGGCCGCGCACGCAAAGGTCCGGCACCGGTAAGAAAGTTATTTCTAGATCAATTTCGAAAATTGAAACCTTCCCTGTTGTAGCTAAATTTGGAGATTCCTCCCTACGAGTTCAATGATGCAGACGGCAAGCTCGTCATTGGGTAGACGCTGACCACTGATATCATTACAATCCACGTAATTCATGGATACATACAATTAGAGGCTTTGAGTGAACCCGTGATCACTACCATGTGCGACGTACAACACTAGCTCGAATCAATGTAGTCACTAAGTGTCGGTGGATCCAAATGTCTGTGGCTCGAGTTATGAGGGGAGGATGTTGGGACGTTGGGCGAATGAGCCACGTCTGCCTAAGAAACGTGAAACAGTGTTCCCTCTTGGAGATTCTTCACCGACTAGAGTACTGCGAGAGGATCTCCGAGTGAGTTTCCCCCAAAAACTTGGAGAGGTCGAAGGGGAAGCCAAGTTAGGTGGCGTCCCTGTTAGGGAAGACGAGGACGGTAAAGAATGCCGATGTAGTAAACTGCCGTCACTACGGACCACTGGAATCGGGTTTGTGAGACGGGGAGGGGTCAAAGCTTCCGAGTCCAGTGACGGAACCGTGCCGGGTCCCTCTATAG
>JBBPTU010001063.1:0-15035 GCA_038094295.1 Tylopilus aff. beelii | reverse complement strand
GTACCTCGATCGTATTAACCCCATCTATCAACTCCGTCAGCGACACCTCCTCGCGAATCTGTACCATGACCAAACTGTCCGCCGCGATCCGCTTATGCTCCATGAACGACACAGATTCGAACAAGAGCGCCCCAAACGGTTGCCTGAGACGTACGAGCAACCGAAGCGCCTGGGTGGTCCTGTCGAGCGTCGTCGCCCCGTCTGCGTGCTCCTGGAACAGTAAGGGACGGATCCACGGATGTACGACGCAGAGGTCGTTCATTCCACAGAGGTCGTCTGCGGTCACGACCTCGATGTCCCCGAGCGCAGACGTCGTGACCCGATAGGTACCAAGCTTCGTCTCTGGGTCTGGATCCAAAGTACAGACGGCCCCGGAGGTGTGAAAGACGATTCCAGAGAGTCGAAGGCGACTGGAAAACATGGATGGGGAAGGAAGAGAGCGAAGACGATCGTGCAACGTCTCGAGAGCGGGGAGGTCGAGTAGGGACGAACGCAATGTTGCCAACGCGCGAGCCATGTCATCCATCTCGACGGGCTGGGGAATATGTGGCGGAACGACTTGGTGGTAGACGGTGAGGTCGTGCGGCAGGCAGCTGTTATAAATACCGGCTTCCCCAGTCCATGCAAGGACCGACACATCTCCAGAACCAGTCAAGACGTGCTCCAGAAGACGGCCTACCGCACGGTAACGCTCGCCATATATAACCGAAATGGATGAATTGAAGATCCCGAGCAACGAATATGCAATGTCCTCGACATATGTTGTTTCGCGCGTCGAAGCCAATGACAGCTTCTCGCGAACCCGGTCTAAGCCAGGTCGAAGTACTGACAATTGTTGCTCTGAAAATCCCGATGCCCGCTCCATCTCTGCAACAATGGCAGGCGACTCCTTGTGGTTGAACATGTCGAGGTTGAGATATGGCTTCCAGTCCTCGGTGTAGAATTGGACGGTCTCGGCTGCAACATATTCCTGGTATGTCCAGACACGCGTATTCCAGATACTGTTCTGGAGATCTCCTGGTTCCTGCGAGTCGGACAAAACCCCACGGAGGTGGACGACCGTGATGGACGAGCCACGGTACCACGTAAACATGGCAACGAGCGACTCTTGCAATACGACAATGTTCTCCTTGTCAATGCAGCAAGTGTCCGACCATACCCATCGCAATCCGAGACCACGGACAATCTTGCAAAGCATCTGCAACTTCGTGTTTGCTGTGGACGACTCTAGATCGTAAACAGAGATGCTCTGGACCTCGTGGAAAAGAGGTTCGCCGTTCTCCCACCGATGGGAGAACATCACATAGCGATAGAATTTCTTTACCTCGTCATGAATCCGCGAACGGTCAATGCTAGAGCGTGTCGTCATTGAGGACCGCAGTTCATCGAAGATGGGGAGCTCTTCGAACATGGCTGCCTGTTGGCGCTTGTCATACATGCGACCCGTGACAGCATCAATGAGCACCCGTGGCATGGGGCCAATGGTCTGGTGAAGTGCATGTCGAATCAAGGGTGTGATATCGAGATATTGCTGACCAAGGTCTGTCCAGAATCAGTCAATTCCTTGTCGAAAATCAACAAAGATACGAACTGCGAATTATTGGATCCGGCGAGTCTTGTATCTTTGAGCACATCGTCTGGAATGCTTCAAGTGCCTCCCTATAGTTGCCCATCATATGTAATGCAGCATGTTTGTCTTTATAGCCGTTATACGACGACGGGTCAAGTTCTATAAACTGATCATGCGGATTAATACATGCACCATACATAACATGGACCGTAATTGATACCTCATTGCCACGGCTGAGAAGAATTTCGTGCATGTTCTTTGGCTCGAGTGTGATCATATCCGAGTAATATCCAATGGCCTCCCTGTGTTGCTTAGAACTCTTTGCAGCATCACTCAGTGTCACCAGCTTCTCAATGCAGTATTCCCGAAAGTCTGAGTAGGATGAGGAGTCAGTGTTGCCTGTGCAACTATCAGAGGCACATACTCTGTTCCCATCTAATTCTCTCATTAGAGATCATGTCATTCGATACCTCATCCTTCATCCGCTGGAAACATTCGATCCCCTCCGTGAGGCGACCATCCTCTTTGAGAAGTTCGCAAACAGTGCAGTAGACAAGAAACCTAGAGACTTTAAACTGAACAGAGTCAAAGCTCGTATCTGACCAAGTACAGAAACAATACCTTGACTGCGGCATCCAATGCCTCACAAGCAGAGCCGGAAGTCAAGGCCGAGCGTGCCCATTTCTTCAGGACAATGCTTAGGGCCAGAGGGTTCAGCAGTAGTGTAGCAGCATAAGCTGAAGTCGCCTCGTCAGCTTTTTCGGTGATGGATGCATCGTCTCCCATCTTTTCTAATGTCACTGCACAGCGCTGTTGAAACTCTGACCACAGGAATTCAAAAATACATCGTATTTCAGCAGGTAGGGACTCACCTGCAAGCCAGCTAGAAAGCAGTTTGTCGGTTTTTACATCATCTTCCGTAGTACTCGTCATCTCGAGAACAGACTCTACAGCACCGTATATGTGGCCTTGGGCATACAAAGTCTCACACTCATGCTTTCGTTCGTGTGCACGGATGATTCGGAGAAGGGTGTCTGCTCTATGTTCGAGTTGTTGGTTCCCCTGCTGTAGACAAGCAACTTCGTTGTCTAACAGAACGAAGTGTCAGTGAAGTATCCTACTGAAAGGCGACGGACCTACTGAGGATTTCTTCCAGGGTGCGAAAGGTTTGCTCGAGATTTGTGATGCGCGCATCTAAGAGAGGCCGTCAGTGTGGCGTCGGTGCAGGCCATGGTGAACACACTTGCGGTCTCGTTAGCAGTGCGCTGATACGTGGCGAGCACTTTGTGGAGTTGCTGGATTGTCCGCTCAAGCTGAATGTTTTTGTTTCCTAGTGTACACGAACGTCAGCGAAGCGATGATCATCAGAGTGGGTTGATCATTTACTGAGGGAATCCATTTCCTGGTCGGCGGTGGCAAGTTGATCACGCAGGTCTTGCATTGCTTTCTCCAAACCCTCTGATTCACCATGAGGGAAGCGTCAGCGAGGGTCTACGACAGACGCACCTGACTTTGTTTCCCCAACCGAAGGGTCTGTGCGCAGTAGCCCGATCGTCTCGCTTTGCTCGCTGGTTGCCTGTTGCGACTTGGCGAGCTCCTCGCAGAGCTGCAGGACGGTATCCGCGAGCTGAACGACGCTGCTGCCTGATAACAGTAACTATCGATAACGACCGGTGACGGTGGGATTTGAACATACTGGTGTCAGGTGGATGTGATTCACTGACGAGGTGAGACGGTGGTAGCGCATAGCAGAGATTCCGAAGGGTGATTTTCGTGCCTCCACAGACAACGAGATCAAAATTGTTTGATAGAGCTAGGGAGAAGATGGGATGGGTGTGCTCGAGGACATTCCCGATTTGCTGGTGTGTCGAGGTGTCCCAGAACGAAACCTCTGAGTTGGCCGATGCTGCGATGAAAGTGCCGTTGTGAGCCAGAGCAATGCATTTGGCATCTTGGTTGCTATGGATGGCCCATTTTGAGAGTATCGCGCCAGTGAATGTGTCGAGAGCGTAAATGTATCCATCGTGACCCAAGGCGAAAATTTGCTTGGTGTCGCTTCCCCAGGCGAGGGAATGGTTTTCGATCGAGTTGGTTTGGACTGCGGCGTTGAAGAGAAGACGGCCATCCGTGGCATCGTAGACCCGAACGGAGGCGCGTTCCCACGTGGCTGTCGCGACGAGTCGTCCGTCGGGCGAAAACTTGACACCGACCACTATCGACTCGTGTTTCCACGGCCCGAGCAGCCGTTCGCCAGACTGCGACCAGACGCAGGCAGTCTTGTCGTCCGACCCCGTCGCGATTTTCGACCCGTCCGGCGACATGTCCACCGCCCACACTGGCTCCTTATGTCCCTCCCACTCCCTCGCCTTCTCGTCCGTCTCCACATCCCACACCTCCATACCGCTTCCAAAGGTCCCAGTGACGATCCACTTGCCGTCTTGCGACACCGCTATACAAAGAACACTACTCGCCTCATTCACGGCTGTCTTCACCTCCCTACCATCTTCCATCCGCCAACGTCGAATGAAGCCTTTCCCGTCACGGCTCATGACATGTTCCCCATCCGGGAGGAGCGCAACCGCATGTATCCACCCCCTACCGTCGATTTCGACCGATTTCGCCCCAACAATACCAGAGGACGAACCACTCGCCTCTACCGTCCTCGTCCTGATTGCCGTCTCACTTGTCTCGACTCTCGTTGCTTCGTTCTGGTGACTGTTCTTCGACGAAGGTCTGTCCCCCGTCCGAGTCGACTCTTGCACTCTCGTTAGCATCCCTCCTTCGATGGTTCCGCAAACCACTCACCGTTCTTTCGTCGCGACGGGTTGGAGGCCATGATTGGTATGGATCGAAGGGTGTGTAGATGTCAGTGGGCACCGCGAGCTCATATATCACCCGCAACACGTGGTTTCTTATCGATCCAACTCACAACTCTCAGGGTCATCTCACCCTCGGGGGCTGTTTACGCACCCTCTATCTAGACTCTTGTCTTCACCATAAACTATATTAGGATGTCGCAAGATGCAATCTCGCTCAAAGTAGCATCGATCATGTCCTCCATGGTCGTCCGTCCGCCGGCCTCTGCGGGAAGTAAAGTCAGAGCTCGTTTACGGTGATCATCTATCAGCACTCACTCGCTTGTCGTTGAATTCCTTACTTTCGCACCGACTACAGATCTCTCATCTAAACATGTCTTCGGTCTATCCTAGTGGTGGCTAGTAGGGGACCGTCGCGCTTGCAAACCCCACTGCGTTGTCCTCTAAGCGGAGAGTGTCATCAAGGGATCGGCCGAGGATAGTAGGGCGGGTAAAGAGCAAAGCGATTCCAGTGCATGACTTCTAAACGACGATGAGATTGCATCCGTACTATTGCATTAGAGTCGCGGTGAGTCCTTTCTTCGACCACACGATCACTTGGAATTAACACTTCGACGCATACATATAGAAGCTCCCAAGTCAGGCCAGGGCTCGAGGCGATGATAGGGTCATGCTCGACGATGGCTCGACCAGCTCCCAGTCCTTTTTCCATGTTGATAGTACTCACAACGCGAACTGTGTCGCGAGTAGTTCGACTGGTTTCGGTTTGGACCTGCGTCATTACGGTCCGTTGAACTCAGGTTAGGTTATGCATAGCAGAATATTGCCATTTGACTCCATTGTCTTGCTCTGTACCGGTCACGATTTCCTGTGACACCGCCATGCTACAAACAACATGTTCCCTATTCATGCCGTCTTCACGTGTGATCGCTTATCGTGAACCCTTATACCGCTCGCAACACGTGCTTTCTTATCGATCCAACCCACAACTCCCAGCCTGGTCATTTTACCCTCGGCGATTATTCATGCACCCTCGGGCCTCGATTTTGCTTACTATCCACCCCACGAACCCCACGACACTTTTTACTCGTCTTCGGCGCTCGTTCTGATCCCAGACCCAACTTTGATCGTACAACATGATGATCGATGCAGCTTGGCCTTAGTTGCAGCCCTCGTCGACGAATCTAGTTGGTCATTTATTATTCCTCTCGTCTTCAAAT
This sequence comes from Tylopilus aff. beelii, assembly GCA_038094295.1. NCBI lineage: Eukaryota > Fungi > Basidiomycota > Agaricomycetes > Boletales > Boletaceae > Tylopilus > Tylopilus aff. beelii. The sequence goes on along the minus strand of JBBPTU010001063.1, from coordinate 9,429 downwards.
TCCTCGAGAAACCATTCTCGTGTCTCAACCTTGCAAGTTCAGCAAGGTGAAGGACCATGATGATGCGTTAATGTCGTCAGGTTCTCGCGCCTCGCCTTGCGGACCGGGGCGTCACTCCTTGTCCAGGGTCATACCATTCCGAGGTCGGCCACAGACTAGGGTGCGAACCGTACGAGATTCGGGACTTGCCTGATCGGACATTTAGCTATCAGCTAAGCCGCCACCGATCGCAGTTCGAAGTTACTCTGTTCCCTACTGTATCTTCACGGTCTGTAGCTGTCCTTGGTGAGTGAGTCGGTCCCACTTTCGTTTCGTTTCGAATATATATCGTAGTTGGATGTTTGCGCTTCAATTATGATGAACTAGACGTGATCAGCGTGAATATGTCCTAGTTGAAATGATCTCGATCACGCGGTATAACCGCTCACTGACAAATCTGCCAGGTCAAGCAAGGTGCCCGCAGACGCAGTCGGCCCTTCTGAGTCGATGGAGCAAAGTTCATATACCCAAATGGAGGTTCCAGCTATGAATAACCTAAATTCATGTTCGTTTCGGAGAAAATGCAGATCCCATTCCGATGATTTACATGCTAACCATATTCTCAATCGTACAAGAGAGCCACGTGAACTATTGCTTTCTTCGCGTTAGTTCCTGGTGGTTTCCAGACTGAAGACTTGTCGCGAATACAACGGCGTCGCGGACGTGAGTTCAAACTGCACCAGCTACACAGGGTTCGGGGCGTGTTGAATTTACTAGCGAGGTACACTCACCATAGTCCCAGATGGCACGACCATGCAATGGGCCGTCCTCCTTCAAGGACGAAGTCATAGTAACCAAGGTCGCATATCGTCTTTCCCCATCGACTACGATAAAGCCCCACATCTAGATCGTCAAATCGGGCGGGTGAGCTCTGGAAAACAAGCCAAGATGGAATGCGCACTTGTGTCAGTCTCCAGGTAACATCGTTCTTACCAGGCGCGCTCCACGTGTCGGTCTCTACAACACCGCCCCGGATGCAATCCTCTGCCCAGCCTTGCCTGAGGTATGGGTCAGCAACCTCATCGATGGCGAGCCTGCGAGACTTGGTCATCATGGGACCAAAGAAAAAGTGGTCGCGCTCTCGCTCGCGTGCGTCCAGAACATTTTCCTCGCGGAAGATTGGAATGGTGGCAACGATCTCGTCAAGATCAAAGTGCTCCATGCCGGCTTCGTCCATAGTGTGCTTGATGCGGACGGTGGGTGTACACATGGAGACTGCTTGACGTATCCACGATGCCCTGCCCTGAAGGCGTAGGACATCGTCGGGATCAACGTCACTTAAAGACCTGTTCTGTCAAGGGTGCGACGTCTATGAACGAAAAGCACGGGTGGTGTGAGGGAAATTACCAGGGAAAAATTGCCGCTGAACGCTTTGGTATTGAGGTTGGGGGGTGTTGCCATTGTTGTGAGACGACGAACGATTCCCACCCCGGTAGCTTTTATACGATTTTCTCTGTGGGACTTTGTCGGCGCGCATGGGGTAAAAGAGGTCCAAAAATTCTCCCAGATTCATCACAGTGGAGTGGGCAGCACAGTACCATAGTCATTTGACCATCGATCGAACGTGCCATCGAATCTCCTATCTATCAATTGTGACGGGTGTGGCAGCCTAGCCATTTTGGTTCGAACTTCTAGCGTTTAAAACCTAACTTAGTAGTCATTTAAGTCCTCGTGCTCGGCCTTCTCCACTTTCCTCACAGAGCACTGGCATTGTGACACGTCGGAGTGGTTTTGGGATTTTTGTCCGCCACGAGGACTGTTATTAAAGCTATGCATACTAATGTGAGTGGGAAAACGAGGGGAAGGAAGCAATCGAGTGCTGGCGACCGGCGCAGAGGGACAAGTAAATGTTTCAGCGCAATCTGTGATAGTATGGACGAGACTCACGAGAGGACGAATGCTTGTGCGATGCACCGAGGGACCGAGCAGCAATGGCAGGGCCCGGGATCTCGAGGTAGTAGCTGAGCACTGAGATTAGTCATGCACTGGCAACAACCTCGGGATCTCCCGAAAACGCATACCGAGACTCAGGCTCGTAGTCCCTACTATATTTTGACCTACTATCGCAGGGCTCGAACGAACAGAATCGAGGTGAAAGCAATCGAAATACTTTTTCATGCTAAATTGTCACCTCGTGGCACTTGCTGAACGGTGCCGAGACAGTTTTGGGGCCAGTTCTGGTTGCCGCTTCTGCCATCCCGATTTTCCTCATCAAAGTGCTGAAGCACCGACAGGTCGATGAGTAATAGGTTGCTTCGGCTTCGCAGGTCGAGCAGCCTGAGTCGAAGCGGCCAGCAGTCTGGAAAGCATCGTGCCACCTCGTACCGGGACTGGGAAGACTTGTGAGCGGTCCCGATGTGACGACTGCCCTGATTCCTTGCATCGTGAGGCTGAACGACCTACTCATGTTACACTCCACAGAATTGTGATGTGCATCCTCGCAAGAGGCCTCATTTTGGGTTCCCAGCCCGTGTAAAAAGGCTCGATCGAGCCTCTTTCCAGGTGTTCGCGTCTTCATGGTATAGACCAATGACACGTAGGCTGTGCACGTGTGCGAGGTAAAGGTGTTTCTCGAAGACCACTATCGTGGGGACATCAGCGCGTGAACGATGAATGCGACAAGAGAATGGTTCGGATCAATCTACCGCAAAGACCTAGCCAAAGCCAGGCCGGCTCGAATCCATTGGCGAATGACATCGGGATTTCCAGCGAGATTGTCCTGGGCCTTGATGTCGACCTCCCCAAGTGCAACGGTCGTTGCACGATGAGCGTGGATCCAAGACTTGGCGTCGGACTCTACAGGGAAAACGATGCGGCCGAGGCCAAGTCGACTGACAGCCATGAACGGTGAGGGGTGTTTACGACATTGGTCGTACGGCAGCACTGCCGCAGATAAGTCAGATAGAGAATGCTGTGACCATCTATCTTGCCCTCACCGATCGGCGCTAGAATATGCGGCAGAACGACTTGGCTGTAGACCGCCAGGTTTACTGGTAGGTAGGTAAGTATTATACCCACCTACGCATCCGGTCCAGGGCGAACCTGTTCTCATTTCGATGCCAGCCAAAAGCGCAGAATTCGAAATGGGCTTTCTGCGTTACTAGTACCGGCAGTTTTATGCGTGTCTAATATTACCCTTGACCTTGTGCTTGATGGGCTCGAAAGAGGTTTCGACATGCGATGCGTAGCTGTTCCCCTGATGAAAGTTGTCCAAGTTCGCGTCTACCTGTGCATGTGTATCTAAATCAGTCATACGGTGTATCGCAGCAGCCTCGCAGATCGGCGTTGAACGACATCTGCAATGTCGTGGTTGGCGTTCGAGTTGGCCATCCATATAGTCTAGCACGAGAGACCCACGATGAAGCCTTGCCTCAATAAGATATACCATGTTTCGCTTACAGCCTGAGTCCTATCTCGTATTCGAAACATCCCTGAATAACGGAACTACGGGCGTAGCTAATGCCAGCAGAACACTACGCACGTACGAGTCTCTCCAAAGCCGAGACTACAGTACCTCGATCGTATTAACCCCATCTATCAACTCCGTCAGCGACACCCCCTCGCGAATCCGTACCATGACCAAACTGTCCGCCGCTATCCGCTTATGCTCCATGAACGACACCGACTCGAATAAGAGCGCCCCAAACGGCTGCCTAAGACGTACGAGCAGCCGAAGCGCCTGGGTGGTCTTGTCGAGCGTCGTCGCGCCGTCTGCATGCTCCTGGAAGAGTAAAGGTCGGATCCACGGATGTACGACGCAGAGGTCGTTCATTCCACAGAGGTCGTCTGCGGTCACGATCTCGATGTCTCCGAGCGCAGACGTTGTGATGCAATAGGTACCGAGCTTCGTCTCTGAGTCTGGATCCAAAGTGCGGATGACCCCAGAGATGTGAAAGACGATTCCAGAGAGCCGAAGGCGACTGGAAGCCATGGACGGCGACGGAAGACAGCGAAGACGATTGTACAACGTCTCGAGAACGGGGAGGTCGAGTTGGGATGAACGCAATGTTGCCACCGCGCGAGCCATGTCATCCGTCTCGATGGGCCGAGGAATATGCGGCGGAACGACTTGACGGTAGACGGTGAGGTCGTGCGGCAGGCAGCTGCTATAAATACCGGCTTCCCCACTCCATGCAAGGACCGACACATCTCCAGAACCGGTCAAGACATGTTCCAGAAGACGGCCAACCGCACGGTAACGCTCGCCATATATGACAGAAATGGATGAATTGAAGATCCAGAGCAATGAATACGCGATGTCCTCGACATATGTCGTTTCGCGCGTCGAAGCCAATGACAGCTTCTCGCGAACCCTATCCAGGCCAGGTCGAAGTACCGATAATTGCTGTTCTGAAAATCCTGATGCCCGCTCCATCTCGCCAACGATGGCGGGCGACTCCTTGTGGTTGAACATGTCGAGGTTGAGATACGGTTTCCAGTCCTCAGTGTAGAATTGGACGGTCTCGGCTGCAACATATTCCTGGTATGTCCAAACACGCGTGTTCCAGATACTGTTCTGCAGGTCGCCTGGTTCCTGCGAGTCGGACAAAACTCCACGAAGGTGGACGAGCGTGACGGATGAGCCACGGTACCACGTGAACATGGCAACGAGCGACTCTTGCAGTACGATATTGTTCTCCTTGTCGATGCAGCATGTGTCTGACCATACCCATCGCAGTCCGAGACTGCGGACAATCTTGCAAAGCATCTGGAGCTTCGTGTTTGCTGTAGACGACTCTAGATCGTGGACAGATATGCTCTGGACCTCGTGGAAAAGAGGTTCACCGTTCTCCCACCGATGGGAGAACATCGCGTAGCGATAGAATTTCTTTACTTCGTCACGAATACGTAAACGGTCGATACCGGAGCGTGTCGTCATCGAAGACCGCAGTTCGTCGAAGGTAGGGTGCTCTTCGAACATGGCTGCTTGCTGTCGCTTGTCGTACATGCGACCCGTGACAGTGTCAATGAGCACCCGTGGCATGGGGTCAATGGTCTGCTGAACTGCGTGTTGAATCAAGGGTGTAATATCGATATATTGCCGACAAAGGTCTGCCAAGAATTAGTCAATTCCTTGTCAAAATCAACAAATACACGAACCGTGAATTATTGGGTCGGGTGAGTCTTGTATCTTTGAACGCATGGTCCGGAATGCTTCAAACGCCTCCCTATAATTCCCCATCATATGTAGTGCAGCATGTATGTCTTCATAACCTTTATATGATGATGGGTCAAATTCTATGAACTGATTGTGGAGATCAGTACATGAACTTTACATGACATGGATTTTAATACCTCATTGCCACGTCTGAGAAGAATTTCATGTATGTTCTTTGGCTTGAGTGTGATTGCATCCGAGTAATATCCAATGGCCTCCTCGTGTTGTTTCATACCTTTCGCAGCATTGCCCAGCACCACCAGCTTCTCGATGCAATGTTCCCGAAAGTCTGAGTAGGATGAGGTGTTAGCATTGCCTGTAAGACCATCAGAGGCACATACTTTGTTCCCATCCCATTTCATCATTAGAGGTCATGTCGTCTGATACCTCATTCTTCATCCTCCGGAAACATTCAATGGCCTCCATGAGGCGACCATCTTGTTCGAGAAGTTCGCAAATGGTGCGGTAGACAACAAGTCTAGATATTTTAAACTGGACAGAGTGAAAATTTATATCTGACTAGGTACAAAAACAATACCTCAACTGCAGCATCCAGTGCCTTCCATGCGGAGCCACCAGTGAGCATCAAGTGCACCCACTTTGTCAGGACAACATTTATGGCCAGAGGGTTCAGCAGAAGTGCAGCAGCATAAGCCGAAGCCGCCTCATCACATTTTTTGGAAATGGATGCCTCGTCTCCCATATTTTCTAATGTCACTGCGCAGCGCTGCTGAAACCCTGACCACAGGAATTCAAAAATATGAGATATTTCAGCAGGTAGTGACTCACCAGCAAGCCAGCTAGAAAGTAGATTGTCCATTTTTACATCCGAGTCATCTTCCATTGTACTTGTTATCTCGAGAACAGACTCTACAGCATTGTATATACGACCTTGGGCATACAGAGTCTCACATTCATGCTTTCGTTCGTGTGCATGGATGATTCGAATAAGGGTATCTGCTCTACGCTCAAGTTGTTGGTTTCCCTGCTGTAGACAAGCAACTTGGTTGTCTAACAGAACTACATGTCAATGAAGTACCCTGCCAAAAGGCAACGGACCTACTGAAGTTTTCTTCCTGCATGCGAAAGGCTTGCTCGAGATTTGCGATCTGTGTGTCTAGGAGAGGCCATCAGCATGGCATTAGTGCAGGCTATGATGAACATACTGGTCTCACTAGCGGTGCATTGAGAGATGGCAACGACTTCGTGGAGTTGCTGGATTGTCTTCTCAAGCTGAATGTTTTTGTTTCCTAGTGTACACGAACATCAGCGAAGCGACCATCAGAGGGGATTGATCATTTTACTGAGGGAATCCATTTCCTGATCGGCAGCGGCGAGTTGATTACGCAGGTCTCGCAGGGCTTTCTCCGAATTCCCTGATTTATTGTGAGGGAAGCGTCACAGAGGTCTACGACGAACGTACTTGATTTCATTCCCTCAACCGAAAGGTCTGCAGGTAATGACTTGATTGTCTCACTTTGCTCACTGGTTGCCTGTTGTGACTTGGTGAGCTCCTTGCGGTGCTCCAGAACAGTATCTGCAAGCTGAACGACACTACTGTCTAATCACAGTAACCATTGGTAATGACCAATGATGGTGGCATTCATGGACGTACAGATATCAGACGGATATGATTCATCGACGAGGTGAGACAGTGGTAGCGCATAGCAGAGATTTCGAAGGGTGATTTTCGTTCCACCACAGACTACGAGATCAAAATTGTTTGATACGGCTAGGGAGTAGATGGTATGGGTGTGCTCGAGGACAGTCCCGATTTGCTGGTGTGTCGAGGTGTCCCAAAATGAAACCTTTGAGCCCGCCGAGGCTGCGATGAAAGTGCCACTGTGCGCTAGAGCAATACATCTGGCATCTTGGTTGCTATGGATTGCCCATTGTGAGATTATCGTGCCAGTGGACGTGTCGAGAGCGTAGATATGTCCATCGCGACCCAGGGCGAAAAGTTGCTTGGTGTCGCCTTCCCAGGCGAGGGAATTATTTCCGCCTGAGTTGGTTTTGATTGCGGCGTCGAAGAGAAGGCGGCCATTCACCGCACTGTAGACTCGAACGGAGGCGCGGTCCCACGTGGCTGTCGCGACGAGTCGTCCGTTGGGTGAAAACTTGACACCGGCCACTGTCCAGTAGTGTTCCCACGGCCCGAGCAGCCGTTTGCCAGACTGCGACCAGACGTAGGCAGTGTCGTCACTCGACCCCGTCGCGATTTTCTTCCCGTCCGGCGAGATGTCCACTGCATACACCCAGTTGCTGTGTCCCTTCCACTCCCTCTCCTTCTCGTCCGTCTCCGCACTCCATACCTGCACACCGCCTCCAAAGTCTCCAGTCACGATCCACTTGCCGTCCCGCGACACCGCCACGCTGCGAACACCACCCTCCTCACACATGGCTGTCTCCACCTCCCTACCATCTTCCATCCGCCACCGTCGAATGAAATCATTCGTGTCACGGCTCATTCCAGTGACATCCTCCCCATCAGGGAGGAGCGCAACCGCATATATGCTCTCCCTACCCTCGATTTCGACCGATTTCGCCTCGACGATACCAGAGGGCGAACCACTCGCCTCGACGTTCCTCGTCCTGATCGCCGTCTCACTTGTCACGCCTCTCCTTGCTCCGTTCCCGCGACTGTTTCTCGACCAAGGTCGGCGCCCCGCCCAAGTCGATTCTTGCACTCTCGTTAGCATCGATCCTTCGGTGTTTCCGCAAACAGCTCACCGTTCTCTGGTCGCCACAGGTTGAAGGCCATGCTTGTATGGATCAAAGGGTGCGTGGGTGGCAGTGGCCACTGCGAGCTCTGATATCACCCGTAACACGAGGTTTCTTATCGATCCAGCTCACAACTCTCAGGGTCATCTCACTCTCGGCGCCTGTTTACGCACCCTCTATCTAGATCGTTGTCTTCACCATAAATCATATTAGGATGTCGCAAGTTGCAATCTCGCTCAAAGCAGCATTCGTCACGTTTTCCATGGTCGTCCGTCCACCGGCATCGACGGGAAGTAAAATCAGAGCTTGTTCACGGTGATTATCTATCAGCACTTGCTTGCTTCTTGCTGAATTCGTTACTTTCACGCAGGCTAATGGGAAAAGCGTCAGGCCCGAGCCATCTACGAACAAACACTATTTAGCCAGTCACCTTGGCACGGTAGGTTTGTCTTTTCGGTTCAGGTGAACCGCTCGTAGGTCCTATATCACGTTTGTCAATAAAAAAATGTGCGATCGTTCTACAAACGACCATCTCTGTCCCGTCGTGTCCATACTCTTCTCGATGTTAACTAGTAAGCGAATCGACAGCAACACCTCGTGCGTCCGCGTCGATGACATGCCTCTGGACAGAAGTCTACAGCGGATTGGAGCCTCCAAAGGAAGTCGTCTCCCACTGGGCGACCGTACGAGATTCGTGACTTGTCTGGTCGGCCATTTAGCTTTGAGCTATCAGGATTACCGATAGGCTGGTATTATACCCTACGCATCCGGTTCATGACGAGCTTATCCCCATTGTGGTTCCAGGCAAGGCGCGGAATTCGAAATGGGCTTCAATGACCCAGCCGTTGGTCTAACGAAATGATTTGACCTGCCACCATGCTTCGAGCCGGTATGTCTCATAATTTCCACATCTGCGTTGGAAATGGGAAGGGGGGACTATGGCTGACTACCCCGACCTGCGACAGTGCCTCGGATGGGCTCTACACAACACCTATGCTATGCTACGACCCACTCCGGCAACCTCCGACGACCCCGTGACCTCGCCTCACTGCCACGCCCCGAGACCTCCACCAGCTGTCCAGCCCCGGCCTCTCTCCCCTCACTGCCACAGCGTCACGGGTAGTTTTATGTGTGTCTAATATTATCGTTGATCCGGTGCTTGATGAGCCCGAGAGAGGGCTTCAACGTGCGATGCACAGGTGTTCCGCTGATTAATGTTGTCCAAATTTGCGTTCACCCGTACTGAATCAGACATACGCTGTATCGCAGCAGCCACGCAGATCGGCGCTGAACGACCTGTGCAATGCCGTAGTCGGCATTCAAGTCAGTCGTCCGTATAGTCTAGCACGAAACACCCCACGGTAAAGCCTCGCCTCAATAAGATGTACCATGTAGCACTTACAGTTATCTCGTACCCTGTATAATGGTAAAGCGTGGCTAGCGCCAGCGGGACCCTGCGCGCGTGCGAGTCTCTCCAAAGCCGAGACTACAGTACCTCGATCGTATTAACC
>JBBPTU010001062.1:545-15041 GCA_038094295.1 Tylopilus aff. beelii | reverse complement strand
TCGTTCGTCAGTACCGGAGTCATACCACCACTGCACTCAGGCAGTGCCTTTCTTCCCGTCTTTACAACGCTCGAACGAAGCACCGCGGCTACTCGTGATGCCAATGTCTGGAGTTCATCTATTCTGGCAACGGTGGACTTCAGCAGGACGATCAAGCCAGAGTCCACCAAAGGGACTATGGACCAGTACCTCCGACCTGTCCAGTGGATTCTCTCTTGTAAGACTGCTCGGGGCCCGGTGCTTGTCATCTTGAGCCCATTCGAAGCGAATCTCCTGATGCCTGATATCAGGGCGAGCAAACACGTCCATCTTCATCTGTATGCGCCACGCACTGCAGAGCGCACCAAGCCATCCGACGATCTCAAGCTATATGCTATCCCTCCGTTGCCCTCCGACTGGACTCCACCCTGGGAGCTGATCGACCAACTCAACGTCTTCGCTGGCCAGCTGTATCTTAGGGACTATCAATCCTACATCCGTCTCTGTCGTTTCCTCGACGTACCGACGGACGAGTTCCAGAGCGACAGAAGGAAAGTTAGACGGAATCTATTTAGCATCCCTGGTACTTTCGAGGAGATGGAGATCACGTTTTCAGATTCGCCTCTGCCGTCCGTGATGGCATTGCTTGCCATTCGGAGTCGAGGACGACCGTTCGACCACACACACATGGGCAAGATTCTTCAAGGGCGGATACTTACGGAGAAAGACTTCAAGAAGATGCCACCTGTCGTGTTAGAGAATGTATGAAACTTACGAGGCTTTGTGGTCAGTCGTGCGCCTTGTTCGTTTCCTGACCGCATGAAACGGATGCTAACGATGATTCTATTGTCTTTTTTTGTAGTGCCGCTTATGCATCCATCGTGATTAGAGCTTTTTTTTACTTCTTAGTCAAGCCAGGATGATCGCTGATATCAGATTCTAGCTCCTGTACAATAACAGATTGATATTAGCTATACTACTTCCATACTCCCGTACCGTTCACTCGTAGCTATGCCTGTTCCACGTATCGTGATGTCTTGCATGCTTTGACAGAGGACAGTCTGAAAGCGATAGCTGATTATTCCGGACCTCGTGAGCGCTCTGCCGACTTGGTGTCACTAAGCCAACGCCGTACGTACCAATGCGGACTGCAAACAAACTAGTTACGCAGCAGTTGCCGTTCGGGTTCGTTGAGACTAAAGGCGTTGGTGTCGAAGGGCCATTATGGTCGCTCGTCGAACAAGCGAAGGCCGTATCTGTCGAGGGTGTCGTGCGAGGTTCAGTAACATGACAATATGCGCGAAGTTTTTGCGTTCTGCATGTTTGCAAACCTGAGACAGTTGTCGAGTCCGATGTGAACATAGAGTCAGGTTGACTCACGATGTCATGGTGTAATTACGCAACCTAAATGGGATATGTTGAGAGCAGCAGTACTCCGTGGAATACTTCGTACTGAACTACCTGTGTCTGGTCCTTGTTCTATCTATAAGGCTCTGAAGCCGTAATAGTGCGCAAATAGAGGTTTTGAGGTAGGAATGTTTCGGGATGGTGATGGAAGACAAGTCGAACCGCATGGTTGAGCGTGCAGCTAGCTTGCTGGGTCTCTAAAGCGTTGAAAGCGCAGGAAAACGGAAGTGGTGGTGTCGCCAAGAGAGTTGGGCTTGTGATGGTCATCGTGAGGAACCAGTTGGCCGTTAGAAACGCGTACTGGAGGTCTGATGGTCGGCTTCCTGTAGCGTCTGGAACGAGGTTGAAAGAGGTACGCACCCAGAAGGCCCGGCTTGTCAGGGGGATCTGACGGGTGACCTCTACTGGTTGGGTGATCGCGAACGGGATTGTTACTGAGATATTGCGTTTCTTGGACACAGGTTTGAAGCGTCCTGAGGCGTGCGAAATAGCTGATCGAATCAGGAAGGAGTCTTTGTTTTCGGAGAGAGAGAGTCATGTGACTCCTCAGCACTGCTCAGTTCGCAACCATGCAACACGACAACGTGGAACCGCGGGCCCAGCCGCCCTAACAAAGTTTCTCTCCGTCCTATTCATCCTATTCATGCTCACGAACTATAGCGGGGACGAGTATCCCGCCAGACCGCACTGCAAGCCACGAATGACGACTTGTCCAACTTTACTGCATGACTGAACGGCGAGAGCTCTAATTTCACCGAGGTAGGTCTCGACGTAGGGTGTGCCTTCGATACTGACGCTGCTGGTACTAGCCGGAGAGCCATCCCGCGCTCACCAAGCTAGTCAAGTCGTTCGTCCAACGCGGTTTGTGGATAGACCCGTCCGTGGGGTCGCATTATCTGACACGACTGGGTTCATAAGGGGCCCTGTCGACTTTTACAACGTCGCTGTGGTCGCAAGTCGACAGACTATCCGTGGAAGCCGCGCCCCGAACCGTTCACACCCGATGTCTGCCTGACCGAGATCAGCGATAAACCCGGTCATTGGGGCGGGTCCATGGCGACGAACTTGTCGTGGAGCATCGTCAACCACGCGCCCTTGGTCGTCGACGGCGTTTCGGAGCAGATCACCCTCATTCACGTAGGAGGCCTTTCATCCGCCACTCTGGCATGGCGTCTCTGACGAGTCGACGTTTAGGGAAGGTTCGATCTGACGAATAGGGGACGACTTGCGACTGGGTTCCAATGGCGTCCATTTCCTATCGAACGGCTCAATTTATGGTTTGCGCCACCGAGTGGGCGAGTCTTTTTGGTCGTTGATAACTGGGCCTGCTACTTACCTGTTGTTAGGCGTATCAGCGACGTTTGTTACATCCAGTCGTCGTCCCGGAGAGGGTCAGAAATGGTACGGCACGTATCATCCCACCCGAGCTAGTTTCGTGGAGCAAAAGGTCAGATGATAAACGCTGGTGCCGTTGATCGAGGTTTGATGTAAAGTTTGTAGATAAAATTCATGTGACCATCATTTTCTGACGAACATCACAGGTGACCCTGGAACGACCTGCTGTGAGTTCATGGTCCAGGCTCAGACTGAGCCTTCTCCCATTTCCGCATACCTCATGAAGGACCTCGAAGATGAACTTCAGAAACCGACCGGGAAGTGGATGGCAAAAAGGCCTCACCTACGCTTGCATGGTAGTGAGTGGAGAACGCGGTATACTCTACCTACATACATGATGCAGTCGGATTAAGGTACGGAATATGGTCAAATGCTTCTGAACCGATACCCAGATCCCAAGTTGTTGATCACAAACCGTAAGTCTTTCCCTTGAATTCTACTGTAAATGTCTTACAACGCGAGCCAGATGGTAGCATTTCTACATTTGTCTACCTGGTGCTACTGGTACTAATCTCTCGCCAGATAGATAGAGAACACAGTCTTGCAGCGCTCACCCGTCTATCTCTGTAAACCTTCCTGACTCGGGCGATCATCATCAATGCGGTGGTGTTTGCTGGGTGCATCACTTTTGCAATCTTGGCAGATGATGTCCCTCGTTGCACCCTCATTTCTTGTCTGTATTTTGTTTACTCTGGAGGGTGTGAGTGGTGTTGATTGGACATCAGTTTTCAGTGCTAGTCCTAATGAGTAGCGTTTGGTGACATGGAATTTTGATCAGTCCACGCTTTGAAGGACGCAGCTGCCAAATATACTCGACATACCCCGCCTCCTGCGGGCAGCGATTTGCGCGGAGGAACCGAGACCGCAGCAACATGTCGCCATCAGCCTGTTACAGGAAGGATTACAGTCCAGCATGGTGTTGCCATCTATTCGTCCGTGACGTGCCCGTCTGTTTTTGACATACTTATTCATCTCCTCCTAGCATACAGACTACCTCGAGAAATGGCTCGCTATCGAGGTCGGTCTCTTTTATCGATGGTGAGAAGTGGCTAAAACGCGCGTAGAGCACATGTCCTCAGTGTTGTCGTCCGCTGCCACCTCTAATGACGCAAGCATCGTTTTATATTCCAAACTGACTAGGATCACAGGTTATCTCCGACGTAGACTAACATATTGTATACCAGCATGTCCACATCATTCGATCCAAATTTCCACTGAAATTCCGCCCCAGATCTGCTATTCAATGGAAATAGATGTCCAGAATTATGGGACGATCCCAGAATGATCGTTCGTCGGGGTGTCGTTCCTCGTAGCTGGCGAGAACGCCTTTCTACCTGGACAGTCGAATAAGCGTTCCGATGTGTACAGGAAAGGACGCGGTGTTGAAGCTGATGTCGGTCATGCTGTGTCGAGGCGCATCGTATCAGACGAATAGCGTCGAGAGGGCTACGCACGCGATGGCGTCCAGTCAGACTCTCAACTGAGCCCCGACTCGCGGTATGGAATCCTCGTACTCCCAGTCCAAAAGGACTGCTAGACGATCGCACATTTGTCCATCGAGGCACGGTTAGAGGCGACGTCGCCCTGAAGGGTGGACATCGCAGAAGTTCTCGACGTGTAAGTGCGATCGGACGTTGGTCGAGCGACTGAGAGTGCCTACAGAGAGTGGTGGTCACAATGGAGCCAGGCTGGTCCGAGATGTCGCAGAGGACGGTGAGCGTGGTGGCAACTACGCCCGTGCTGGCGCCTATGCAAAGACTGAACCGTTCGTCGGAAAGAAAAAAAGGAGAGCGCGTACCCAATTCCAAAACGTGCCCATGCTAAAGAGCAACGCACGCAACTCGGCGAGGACGCTGTCCATCTCCGTCTCCGTGCGCTGAACAAGATCCCCCTGTTTCCACACGTCCTACGACTACATGAGCGGACGCACCTCCGAGTCGTCGAGGTCAAACGAGGTCTGCTCCATGATGCCGAACACGATCGGCTCACAATCGTGGAACGGCACGCGCAGAGCGTACGACCGAACGACGCATTCCTGTTTCACGACTTTTATGGCACGCTTGTTTCTCGGCCTGCGTGTGACGTGCACACTGGCGACGAAACCGAGAATGGGGCAGTCCAGATGGGTTGTCTAGGAGCTGGGACTTGTGGGTGCCGTCGAGGGGCGGGGATCTCGGTAGTACTGGGATCTTTTTGTGTGGCGATATGAAGGTGGTGCTCTCTGCGACAAACTCGAGACTTGAGGACACAGAAGGACTGGCGACTCGAAAGGCTACACGAGAGAGCACGACGATCGATAAGATCGATAAGAGACGGTTGTGTTCCAGGCGCCTTGCTAGAGACGCAATAACGGCAAAGAGGCTTCTAAATTCGGAGTCACCAAGCGGACAGCGGATGCACGTGGTTGATCTTCTTCCATTCCAATGCAATAGGCCACGGATACGAAGCCCAGACTGCAGGAGATCCAGATGGTCCCCCGTCCACCTCTCATCAAGTCCAAATACCTCTGGGACTCAGCTTGAGAGGTCTTATTTACTCCGTGACGAAATCAGGCAAGTCATTCTAGTATTATTGGCTCTCCGTCCGACAACATCTACAGCAAAGTCCTCTTGCTAGGCCGTCCATTCTCTCTACCTTGTTGTCCCTCCGCGGTGTAAAATAGGTGCAATCTGTACTTGCCCCGTGGTCTTCTAATCCACACCCTAGTACCATATGTGGCTCTGCAGCGTCTCGTTTGCCCACTACTCTAAGCCTACACCAGGTAGGGCTTCATCGTCGTCTGTGAGTACCAGGACCCTTTTTGGTACTCATACCCAAACCAGCGATCCTCCGCAGAGGAACACCGATCTCCTGACCGCGAGTATGACTATTTGACGTTGTCACCTTGTCACGCGTCAAATGTTCTGCAGTCAATTTCGACGCAGCAGCAACTACTTGGTCGGTTTTGTGGAACACAGAGGGGAGCACTGGACAGGCAACGACTGCAGGCGGCACAGGATCGGCGGGGCAAAGTGTAGTGTAATTGTGAGTTAGTACTGGACAGCGACTGTCCTCTATATAGACCCGTGTTGTGTTTCCTGGCTTGTACTAAAACGGAGCAGACACTTCACCTCCAGATAGGAGGAATAAATAGTTTTATATTGACGATCAACTCGCAGCAAGAATAAATAAGTAAATAGTAGCGCAACGGCCAAGTAGATAGACAACTGGGTCGCATAAGCGTTCTGAATACAGAACCAAGAAATGTCCAGCCGGCCTGTAACCTGACTCAAACACGGACTCCGTTCCTCTACTCCGTCTGAGTAATCCCCCCTTCAAGTTCCCGTGGTACCTCCTCAATGCCCTCCATTTCATCATTCCGTTCAGCCTCTGCGAACATGATCTCGCTTCCCCCTGTTCTGCGGCCGGATGACAACCCAAACCCGCTGTCAATATCACTACCACGTCTACCCTGAACATCCAGTGCATACAACTCCCGGATGCTCAAGATAAATCGAGGTGCCAGGGTCGACAGTGGCACAGATTCAATGATTCCAGAGATCACCAATTGCCATCCTCCAGATGGAAATTTCCAAATGACGCTTACTACAGCGAAGATGGCAACTAGAAGGATACTATCGATGAAATTATTATCAGCTCGATCGCTCATGTATTTATTTACAAATTCGAAACACAATGGAGCATGAATGGAGTGGAGACACACCTGATAAAGTACAGGACACCCTGCTTGACGAGGATGTTCATATACTGACTGAACTTCCACTGGTTTGTGATCCGACGCATTTGAACTGACTGCTTCACAAATTGGGCAATTGCGAATGCGCACAGGGCTACACCGTTTATCAGCAGCATGGTATCGGACACAAGGTCCACGTCCAAGATTATGGTGGTATCTGAATCAATGTACCATGCACATATCTGCAGATCGAGCACTGGGACAGTAAACTCTTGTGGTGACCACAAAGCAGGTTTAGTGTAGTGTGCTGTTCATTTCACTATCGGCTACATACCTACTAGTCTCCTCGGATTGCTTGCCATGAAACAATTGACTGCTGAGGAAGTGATCTCGGAGAACAGCATTATGAGAAGAATGGCAAGGATAAGTCTTGATCGATTGTACATTGCCCAGACACGGAGGATCATCACAACTGTAGGAACAATCATAGCTTCCTTCCTCTAGGAGCAAGTCACACAACAACTCACAATCAGCTGGACCAAGGAAGAGAACCCATGCCCATTGTCGCGCGATTTGCATAGTTCGACCTCGAAGGCAATTATGGATGAGATAGGTGAGTGAGATTGGGAGGTATGTGCTCACACTGTCTATTCCATAGACATTGAATAATGCCATGCAGCACTGAAACCAAGGATAGAATAATACACACAACTACCATCAGGTGATTCAGGATGTGCCTCAAAATGCTCGAAAACAGTGGATAAATACCATTTCTGTCCCAGGGATAAAGGTACTTCCAGCTTCGGGAAACATCATGCTCTGATCCACCTGGTGTATAAATAATATTGGACGTACTAAGAGAGCTAAGTCTGATGGACCATTGGCATCAGGGCCCAGATATATCTTGTAGCATTAATAGACTCACATGAAATTGCAAAGGCCAGCATAACGAACCTATTTGGTGAATAATCCTCAGTTTCAAGTTTCTTGAGGTGCAACCGAACTTAAATGGTCATAAAACCAATGCTCACGAAAAGGAATAGTGTCGACACCCATGTCCAACGTTGGGTCTATGGTCTCGTCAGAAATGTATTGTGCCGCTAGATAGTAACAGTGCTTCCACTAACCCAGATATATTTGACCTACACAAGTCATGTGTCAGGAGATCGTGTGCCATATAATGCCAGTAACCATACCTCATCCGAAAATGTAAGGACTGATAGCACAAAGGTTAGTGACACATTCGAATGGAATAAATTACAGGCCTTACTGTAATCATATCCGACGGCAGTCATAACGATAACTGCGAAATGTCAGAATATTGTCCGATCACAGGAGACCGGCTTACGACTAGTGTAATCATTTGTTCGAAGGTCCAATAATGTCTGTATCGCCTCAACCTGAAGTCCGGAAGACATGGTCTTGATGGAATCTTTGCCTTATCTCTCGATGGGGTGGACCTTATAGTCCCGGACTTTCTCAGATATTCGAGTCATTAAATATCAATAATCACCTCGCGCGACAGTATTGGCCAGCATGTGCTACATCATTCCCTCGCACGTGGTTTCACAGCCGCATCCATATCATGATACGAGGATTGCATGGCGATGCTCCTTGTCAGCAAGAGAAACTCTTTCTGATGCTCGCAATTTTTCCTAGATCTGTCAGCTTTGCAAAGAGACATTCGACGTTTGAAAAATGAGTCAGGAGGTCTCTCTTTCCTTGGACTGGAACTCCGAATTCTACGGACAGGACAAGCTGTGGTGCCAGTGGTGGTGTCTTCAACTGGTTTGGTAAGTTAATCCAAAAGATATTGTGTCCGAGATGTTCGATCCGGCATTTTAATTCGAAGCGGAATTAGATCTAGTAAGAATCGATGTCAAGGCGGGTCTCGCTAAAGAAAGACAAGAGTCGTCGCGAGTTGCGCTACCCACGGAAGAGAAGATCGATGTTCCGATCGATCTTTCGCACGATGCACATGTGCCGCGTGGCATGCCGAGCACTATTCCCCCTCGTCTACACAATCCAATAGTGCATGTACCATCTTCTCTGTGTCTGTGCGACGTCCAAGGGTCTTACAGGTATGTTCGTTGAATCGGTACCCCGAGGCGAATGGCCTTGAATCAGCGTGTCACCCTCTGGAGTATGGTGGCATGTTAGACAATGCGCACTCTGGGAAGGCTTGTCTGTTCTGGTCTGATTCGTATGCACAAGTGTACCCCTGCGGTGCAAAAGCATTATTAGATCTTGTTTATTGCCTGTGATCGAGTTCCCACCTCGACATCATGATACCAGGCAATGTACTCCATGTGTGGTATAAGAGCCAAGAAACGTAATGGGATACGTCATGTCGGATATCAGTTCAGATCCGTCAATGAGAATGATTCAGACATACAGGTTTGCCAGAAGCCCGTCCGGTGTGATCATCTCATTGTGGCAGCCTGGCTGGATATCAATTTTGATACGTTGGTAAGAGTGGTCTGGATGTATTGGTTCTCTAGAAACCATCTCCAGCCTGATTCATGACGGCTCTTCAAGTTTGCCTACCTT
Organism: Tylopilus aff. beelii; assembly: GCA_038094295.1. Classification (NCBI taxonomy): domain Eukaryota; kingdom Fungi; phylum Basidiomycota; class Agaricomycetes; order Boletales; family Boletaceae; genus Tylopilus; species Tylopilus aff. beelii. Next base: position 6,034 of record JBBPTU010001062.1, on the reverse strand, counting down.
GCAGTGTGGATCATGCAAGCAATGACTCCCAGCGTGCGGTTACCATACTAACTTACTAAGTACCGAGTTTGTCCCTTTCATCGTAAGTGAGAGTCTTCGTGCAGTCACCTTGATGCCAGGTTGCAAAGGCCAGTCGTGATTTGACGCTACTAGCGGCAGGAATAGAAGGTGCCAGTGGCCTAGGCTGACGTTTGTGCAACTTACAAACCTTATCATTAGTACGAAGACCAAATGTCGCTCAGGACCATGTCATTTCTAACAGCGTAATGCATGAACTCGTTCAGGTTTTGCATGCAGGATAACACTCTATACTGCACTAGCGCGCATGCGCAGATTGTTAGCGTTGGTGAGACGTGCGACTGACATAACTGACGTTCTAGGGGCCGCGCTTCCTCTCGCGCGCTCTTAATCGCATTTATGGCAGCAACGATCACTATCGACCACCAATCAGGCGTCCGTCTGTGTAGGCCTATTAATAACACACGGTAGGCATATAGAACAGATTTCCATTGATCAGTTCAGGCTAACCAATCATAAACGCATGAGAAATATACCAACATACACGGTCATCTTTCGAACGCATCCGAGTGTGCTCTTTACAGACCATCTCATCGTCCTCGAAGCAAACGCTCCACTGGCCCTGGGTTGCACTAATACTCCATGAGATGCTCCGCTAACATCAAGTTCGCACAGTACCGGAGGCGTGGAGTACCAGTACCCAGTGTCTTCGCACGGTTGACTGGCGAGCCCACCACTGGGCTGTCTCATACGACGGAATGACAGAGTCACATCGTGAGGAGAAATCATCAACATGAACGTAAGATGACCCTAGCGTGTAGGCATAGTCAATGATCGCGATCGTGAAGAGAACATCGCACTCTTACCTCATGTTCCGGCTGGGAAAGATGGGTTTCATTTGGAACTTTGCCCGCACTGTATTCATATTGATTCAGATATACTCCTTCGCTGCCGTTTCTGTTCCCATTGGGTTCACCGTCTTGTGCTTCTATTGTACTCAATCAGTCGCATCAACCTCGTGTCGCAAACAAGTGACGTACCTGTCATTCGCTCAGCCACATCCAAATCCACAACCGATAGATCCACCACAAGGTGACGTTTTCCATTCGGAAAGCTTCTTCGACATACTCGCACAGTGCGTGATTGAATAGCACCAGCAGTGGATGCTTCGTATTCGAGGGTTACGGTCGGGTGGTGATGTTGCTACTGCGTAGATCACAGTACAAGTCCTTCAGTGCTCAAATAAACTTTGAGTACATGCACCTTACCGGCGAGATGTGGGTCTGAAGCGATAGAAGGTATAGCATTCTTCGCGTTCTGCGCTCTTGGTACGAAGTCCAGGTTCTGTCCGAGGGGACCATGGACGACATATGTGACGCGCTGTATGAGCAGCCTCAGACACATCGCTTGAACCGATGGAGAGCCAACTAACTCACTGAACGTAAAATGTGGATCAATGATTCACTCCTCGAAGATCCATCCCACCGTATGAACTCTGGTCGATCTGTTTCATTACGGTCGGCTTTTGGCAGCCACTCGCTCGCCATTTGCATTGACATAAATAGACGGTGATGATGAGGAGCGCTGTAAGAATAATCAGTGGGGAAGTTGAAGGGTGTGGAAGGGAACGTGGGAAATCCTTTGGCAAAAGTGCAAACGCGAGGACTCGCGATGCTCAGGATCAGAGAAAGCAGGCGTACATGCATCGAGAGCCGCGTCCTGGTGCGAACCGACAGTATGGTTCCGGATCAACCCCGAGTCAGTGTTCAGCAACGCAGAACTGATCAGCTTCTTTGCAGCCTCACAACGCTAGTCCAATTTCTCAGGCTCTGACATCACGATGAACCCGTGGCGATAATAGATACCGGCCCAAGTCCCACCATATCTCCCCCCCCTTCTGCCAGTGACTTGATCACATCGCCAGCTGTAGATGTATCCACAACATGGATTTGACGTCCCTCTAAATTCGTTTGATCTGTCTCACTTTCACGTAAAGCTGTGATAATCAGGTTGCCGGCATCACAAGAGATTCAACGTTGGTGAGAAGTTGGAATACAAAAGGGTTTGTCCATGACAGGACCACATAGAATTAGGTTAAAGAGAGAGGCCGGAACTCCCGCAGTGCTTGCATCACAGGGAAACGGAAAACATTGCGAGCCTGGATACCACATGTCAAGCAACCCAAAATAGGTAAAGCTCGCTAAGGCTTTACCTTGTTTTGCAATGCTGTATCAAAAGTCGAGCATACAGTCGAGGTTGATCATCCTCACAAAATAGGATGCTTCAAGGTATTGCATTATAGGCCTAGCCCAGTAGTGCCAAAATATTCTATCATACTTAGCAGCTAGAATGAATATATGAATATACTGAAATGTCTTATCAGAGTCTCCATATTACGGCCATAGAGTGATTCCTGGTGGAGTTCTTTTCTTTTCTTGGCAAGTTGACCGTAGCTTCCATGGGGGGTGCAAAAAGTCTCGGTGTGATCTTCGTAATTCAATACCGACTAAACGGTCAGTTTTATTGGTTACCGCAGCACGATAATTATGTTTCACACGTATAATGTCGTCGACTAGGGGCAACGGTGGAGTCACATGGCGTGCATACCACCAATTACCTTGGTAGATATTGAGCACGTCATATTTGTACATTGCGGTCCGTGCTGCGCAGTCAAAGGCGGAGTATACAATACTGGTGCTCGTTCCTGGAAGGTCTATTCATGACTAGGACCTCTGATTTGTTGCGCGCCGAACATATCAAAGTCGTAGTAGCAAATTTTTCGTGCTCATCGCTGGCGCCAGTAGATACTTTGTCTGTTTGCTTGTCACCCACGCGCTGCATCTGTACCAAGTTCACATACTCATTCTACTATTTGTTCGTACTGTCGCTTCCAGCGCCATTCATGCATCCTGTTATCCGATCCATCTGACTCGCTTGGAGTCACCTTGACACGGCTGTCTGTCAGTGTCAGTCCTGCTTTGGCTCACCATCATCAGGAAAAGGTACCTTTACTTAACCGTACTTGACACACACTTAACACACACTTTATGTAAACTTTGGAGTGCTGTGTGTCAAGTGTGTTAAGTAGATCCCCACGCTTAAAATGTACTTATACCACACTTTCACGCTTTACGAGAACAGTAAATGAGTGTATTAGCAAGTAAATAAGTATTTAAAGTACCCAAAGTACTAAAGTTGAAAAGCCCGAGCGGGCTCGCTACCGTTGCTACTGCGTTGTCGTCGTCGGCGCAATGGTGGGTCGGCGTAGATGCGCCATCGTGGTTGACGACGCGGTGGTGGTGGCAGCGGGTCGCTGCCGTTACTGCTGCATTGTCGTCGGTGCAGTAGTGGAGTTGGCGTGGACACATCGCGGTTGATGACGTGGTGATTGTGGCAGTGGGGGGTAGCTGCCATGACTGCTTCGTCGTCGTCGTCGTCATTAGCACAGTGCTAGTGGTGGGGTCAGCGTAGAGTCGTAGACGCGTCGTCATGGTTGACGACGTGGTGGTGGCAGCAGCAGGGTTGCTGTTATTGTCGTCGGTGCAGTGGTGGGGATTGCTGCCCTTGCTGCTGCGTTGTCGTCGTCATCGGCGCAGTGGTGGGGTTGGCGTAGACGCGCTGTCGCGGTTGACGACGTGATGGTGGCAGTAGCAGGGTTGCTGCCATTACTGCGTCGTCGTCGTCGTCGTCGTCGTTGTCAGCGCAGTGGTGAGCCCGGACCGACGTAGATGCATCGTCGTAGTTGACAACGCGGTGGTGGTGGTCGCAGGTCGCTGCCGTTACCACTACGTCGTCGTTGTCGGTGTAGTGGTGGGGTTGGCGCAGACGCGCTGTCGCGGTTGACGACGTGGTGGTGGCAGTAGCGGGGTTGCTGCCATTACTGCGTCGTCGTCATCGTCGTCGTTGTCGTCGGCGCAGTGGTGGGCCCGGGCTGACGTAGATGCGTCATCGTAGTTGACAACGCGGTGGTGGTGGTGGCAGGTCGCTGCCGTTACCGTTACGTCGTCGTTGTCGGCGCAGTGGTGGGGTTGGCGCAGACGCGCTATCACGGTTGACGACGCGGTGGTGGCAGTAGCGGGGTTGCTGCCGTTACTGCGTCGTCGTCGTCGTCGTTGTCGGCGCAGTGGTGGGCCCGGGCCGACGTAGGTGCGTCGTCGCAGTTGACAACGCGGCGGTGGTGGCAGCAGGTCGCTGCCGTTACCGCTACGTTGTCGTTGTCGGCGCAGTGGTGGGGTTGGTGTAGGCGCGCCGTCGTGGTTGACGACGCGATGGTCGCTGTTACCGCTGCGTCGTTGTCGTCGGCGCAGTGGTGGGGTTGGCGTAGACATGTCGAGGACAACAACGTGGTGATAGTGGCAGCGGGGTCGCTGCCATTGCTGCCTCGTTGTCGTTGTCGTTGTCGTTGGCGCAGTGATGGGGTCGGTATAGACGCGTCATCGTTGGTGCAGTGTTGGGGTCAGCGTGGACGTGGTGGTGGAGGCATGGTGGGGTCGGCGTAGACGCGTCGTCGCAGTTGACGACGCAGTGGTGGTGGCAGCGAGGTCGCTGTCGTTACTGCTGCGTTATCGTCATTGCAGCGGTGGGGTTGGCATGGACGAGTCGTCGTGACTGACGATGCTAGTGGTGGTGGAGCGGGGTTCGATGGGGTATGGGGTTGGCACGGTGATGAGGTCGGCGCAGACACGTCATCGTTGTTGATGACGTGGTGGTGGGGTGATGGGGGCTGTGTAGACGCGCTGTCGTCGCTGACGACTCGGCGGCATTGGTGCAGTGGTGTGGTCGGCGTAGTCGCAACATTGCGGTGGTGGCAGCAGTGCGTCATTGTCGATGACGACCCAGTGGTAGTAAGGTCAGCGTAGACGCGTCGTCATGGTTGGCGGCGCATTAGAGGGTCGGTGGAGCGGGTGGTGGTAGTGGTAGGACGGTGAGCGATCTGGAGTGGCCATGCTCGAGAACGAGTGGGAGGGCAGTGGGTAGTGGGCGAGTGGTCAGGCTTGAAAATGAATGGTGGGGGTACTAGTGAGCGAACAGCGGGTGGCGGGGAAGGTGGACGAGCGGTCGCACTCACTGCCATTGCCACGTCATCCACATACTTCAGTCACTCATCTTCGCACTTCTGGTACCACCTGCATGTACATTTACCCGTGCACATGGGTCCGGCCGGGCCTCGGCCGATGTCCACAGTTATGGTACGGCCGAGTATGCAGATCTGGTACCAGTTATTTGACCAGCATAGAACTGGCACAGCTGAGGTATGCCAGCAATGAAAGTGTGTCACTCAGCCAAGACCAGGGTCACAGTATCTTCCCCTCGCAGGTCTGGGCTCGGCCGGATAAGCTAGTGATGAAAGTGTCTCACTCAGCCAAGACCAGGGCCACAGTATGCTCCCCCTGCAGATCTGGTCCCGGCCGGACATGTCAGTGATGAAAGTCTGTTGCTCGGCCGAGACCAGGGACACAGTATGCTCCCCC
>JBBPTU010001061.1:0-15081 GCA_038094295.1 Tylopilus aff. beelii | reverse complement strand
CTCCTCCCCCGCCCTCCTCATCCCTCTCTTCCAGGTGGTGGAGCGTCTTCTGGGTGCTCTTTACAGCAAAGAGCAATGGCTCAGGAACAGAGGATGCGATGGTCTACACACATGTGCGTGCCTCTCCTCGTCTGCCACTTCTCCACACCGACCCACCGGGATCCTCCAGCACCAGATACAGCAGTCTAATCTCAGGCAGGGCCCGAGACCGCTCAACTACCAGATCCCTCAAGTGAACCGCATCATAAACGGTGCGCACGCCTGATCGAGTCCGTCCCCGCAGCGCCCTGACCATCTACATTAGGAAACCCGGCTCAGATGCCTTTCCCGATGGTCGGTGCTGGCCCTCAGTCGAATGGTATCCCTATACCATCCACCGGGGCTGCCCCCGCTGGCGCGAACCCGGTACCGCAACAAAACTTCACCACCCTCATGCCAGGCCCCCGCCCCGGCCCACCATACCAGTCTCCGATGATCGCCCGCTCTCCTCAGAATCCCGCCGGTAATGCGGGTCCAAACCCTCAGAATGTAATGAATCCGCTCGGCCAGTCACCTCACATGGTGCATATGGCTCGAGGGATGCTTCCCCTGAACGCAAATATGGGCTCGGTTCCACCCACCCAGACGCCGCCCTTTTCACAGCTCGCTCCCTCTCCTAGCCGGCCTGGTTCCCCTGGACAGGGGATGCAGCCCAGTCCCTCTCTGATGGACCGCCAGACGCCCGTGAACCCCCACGAGGCAAACTTCAACAGCGAACTCACTCGTCTCCCGTCCAACGTACTCACCAGCATCAGGCAGGAATTGGGCCTACAGGACAAGGACCTGGGCATGCTCACGTTTAAAGAAAAGGTTATTTATTTCCCTTGTAAGCGGTGACTCAGCTATTGATATGAGTGTTTCTAGAATCATGTCCTCACCGTCGCTCGGTAGCAAAATCTGGTCCCCAGAAAGCCTGGACCGGGTGCACCTCCGGGTCCAGCGGGACCTTCGAACCTTGCCCCAGGAATGCACCTCGCCGGTCAACGTCCGCCTGGGCAGCAACAATAAGCGCGCAACCAACAGCCATAGCCGCCACAACAGCCACCACAGCAACGGGTGGTGAAACGCAATAGCACGTCTCCAGGAGAAGAGGTATGATCTTCACCCCTGCCTCGTGTACATGAAACGGGTACAGCGGTCCTCTGTCGGGATGGATCAAGCACCACCCGTTGGGTACCATCCACAGCAGCAGCAGGGTCTACAACAACCACAGATGATGAACAGTGCAATGATGCGACCAGGTCCGGGACCTATGCCAGGTGGTCCTATGGGGAATTTCCCGCTGCACGGACCCAACCCTGGAATGGGATCGCTGATGGGAGCCCTGCAAGTGGCAGGAAATGCAATGAACCCCGGTATGGGAGGACCTCGAGGACCGAGTATGATTGGGGTGAGTCCGGCCTAAGTTATTCTTGCGCATCATGCTGAGAATCGCACCGAATAACAACTACAGTATCATCAGGTCCTCCACGCGGCCACAAAGAATCTCGCGATGACGAATTTGCCAGGAGGCGGAGCGGGCACTCCCACTCCCGGTGATCCTCCTTTCAACCCTGGTCCGGGGCAGCCTCCTTTCAACGGACAAAACAGTCGATTGGTACAAGGCAAACCCATGATGATGCCGCCGCCGTCGCCAGCTGGGGGTCCCCCCAAGGAGCAGTCCAAGGACGTCAAGCCACCTGGTCCGAATGGCGCGGAAGGTTCGCCTCGGAACCAACCACCACCTAACGCCGGGAGTGGGGCACAAGGGCCGAACCAGAGTGGGACTCAGGTCAGCACGGCGCCCCCAACACCGAGTGCAACGAGCTCGAGCATCACTGCCCCCTTCACCGTCCGCTGCTATCAACGGGACGCCTACGATTAATCCTGCGACGCAACCGACGACGTCGCTGCCCGAGGTCCCACCCAACTTCCTTACGAACGAGTTCATGCAATCGGTGGCGGGCACGTTGGACGACTTCGACCCAGGGCTGTTCAGACCCGAGGACACGGGGATCAACTTTGAACGAGACTTCAGCGAATGGTTCAATCCAGACGATATAGACATAAAGTGAAGGGGTAGAAGGATATCGATCTGAGGAGAGGTGTCGCGATACCGATCGATCGTTGCCGTTTGGGACCAACCGTCGTCAGTCCTTTTTTCTTCCCTTCCTTTCGCCTGCTCATTCTGCTTGTTGTGCTGTTGTTCTCCATATTTCCTGCTCTGCCTTGCTTGATCTATCCTGCGTCCGATTTGATGTACACACCTCTCCTTGGCTGTTTGTGCTGGTTTTGTTTCGCCCTCACCCCCGCGGAATCTTGTCCACGCTATGCTGTTTGCGTTTCTACGCTATTTATCGTTCAACAAAAACTGTCTCGCACCCCCGCTGGCAGTGACGGTCGACGGACCCGTTTGTCCTCCCTCTTCTAGATAGCCTTGTCTCGTCGGTTGCATAGCGTGGTTCTTTTCCTCTTTCTTTTCTTCGCTCCGTTTTTTTTCATACGTAATCTGCATGTATGAGTACATGAACACCGTATTCCTATCTCTTTGGTTCCTTTCGAACGCGGTGAACATGCCAAATTGCCAATTTACTGCATCATCATTGAAATTGGACGAGACGACTACGGCTCAGAGTTTCACCAGTGGTCGGCTATCCAGAAAATGGCATGCGAATCACTAGCTCTCGGTCGCGGCCATCCTCACTGGCACCAGCGCTCGCACAATGCCATCGACGGCCATGACCTGACTCGAAGGTTCGCGAATCTCACCGTGGACCGGCCAGCTGATCCCGGGCGTCCTCAGAGTCCAGGCTTTACAGCATGAGCCATGCGTCACCAACGTGGGTACCTCGAGGCAAACTTCTCGCTTTCCCCGCTACCCCGTCGTCCTTCATCCCAATACCACCATGACCATCATCACCGAACCTGCATCTGACCTCGGTTCACCACCGCTCTTCCCTACTCTCGAATCATTCGAATATGCTGTTACCCACGTGTTCTTTCCTGTCGAGCTGCCCAAAGAGAGTGGCTGGACTATTTTTAAGAAGGACCCTTCACTGATGGATGCGGTGTGCGCCGCTGCCCATGCTTATACCCCTCACGTCCGCGGAACCTCTGAAGAGGACCAATGGCGTCGCATCGCAAAGATGCTCGACAACTTACGAGCCTCTGTCCAGACTTGGGCTCTGGACAAAAGCCTTATCCTCTCTCAATTATGTGGAATGGAAGTAGGAGGTACGCCAGAAACTGCTGTGTAGACTCGGAACTTACGCTGACTACGTATAGACATCATTACGTTTTTCGTCCGCCCCACGAACGCTGCGATTGTCATCACAAGGCGAGAGAGCAGCACCTTGTTCGAGTCGTTCGAAGTGTCCCTGAGCCAGAGTGTTGTGGCAAAGACGCCAGCATCACTGAGATGCTCTTATCCCTGGTTTGCCGCCAAGATACCAAACAGGGTGTTTGACACCGGGGACTTTCAGTCTAGGCTCGCCAATCTCCTGTCTCTCCGCAACACTGTCAACGAGGATCAATACATTACTGCATTGTTCACTGGCCCTTTGGGAGATTTTGGCCAAACTACAGACGCTGCTACCATCTCCAAACGCATTCGTGACGAGGTCGGAGGGCAGCGTCGTTCTCCACTGTGGCTCCTTATTAGGGTCGCGATCCAAATGTCCTTTGACCGTTCTTCTGTTGGTCGCGCTTTCTATAAACAATTCCTCTTGTACTTCGTGTGCACCCTTGCAAGAGAGGGAAATAGCTCAAATCTTCACAGCGACCTCCTTCATCTCATCTCATCCAAAATTCTCCGCCGTCTGACCAAGCTTTGTCCCCCCGCTCCGGACTGGCTTTCCGAAATAGCACTCGACACTTGCACTCGTCTTGGAGGGATACTAGATGCTAGATGGGAGAAGCTGAGCGTTCGCCGATCCCCGTTCCGTAATCCGACGCAAGAGGAACTCGCTCGAGATACAAATTTATCGTTCCATAATAGCGGAGAATACATTCGTAGCGTTATCTCCATTCCAGATACCTTCCAACCTCGCCCCCCTTTCATTCCAATCATCCCCACCGGGGTACACTCGACCACTTTTTGTCTCTGGATGGGGCCTTTTTCGACAAAGCATATCGCGCTGATCCTGAAGTTACCATGTATGATATCGAGCGATCGGTCGAGCAAGAAATCGATGATTGGATTGCTCACGTCGTTGACGTTGACGATGCATGCGCTCGGCTCGGTGTTTTGATGGATCGATATTGTGATGTGCTTACGAAGAATTGGAAGAGGAATACGGAGCACTACTCCATCCAGACTCTCACTCTGCTTGAACTCTTTATTGCCATCGACAAACTTGCTACACAGAAAATCCCCATGCTCGCTGATTACTCCCCTGGCATCTCAATAGAATGGCTAGACCAGCTTTACCTCTGCAGGACGACCAACCTCCATCGTTTTTCGTGCGCATATCAGTACCTTGTTGCACGCCAATCGCAGTCGCGTGAGCTGGCGTTGTCAAATAGATTCACGAAAGACAGTTTTCCCGTCCGCTATTATGACCAATCCCCCCACCTCCAAGAACTCAAAGCTCGCATCGAACAGGAAATAATTGCTGTGCATCCTCGTCAAGAAGCTAAGTGTAAAGTTGTAGGCACTTGGGACAATCGACAAGAATGGCCCTGGCAGCAACAAGCCCCGGACTTGGACCCGGTCCTTCTCCACTTTTTACTGTGCAGCTCGCCATTACATGCCAAGGTCGTGGTGTTCGAGTTGCAATGTCCACCCTGCTTTTGTAACTGGTGTTCTATCATCGCCCGAATCTACTGTCCCATTCCTTCCTACGACGCTTCATTGTACTCAGATTTTGAAAACAAAGAGTGCGTACTCATTGCAGATATTCCTCAATTGCGACCATACCTCCTCAAGCGGAAACTCTGGCCATTCCAGCTGTCCCTTATTTATGTATATCCACCCATATCCCAGTATCCGGAAGCCTCGTTATGTTATTACGTTTCTGTCGATGAAGGAGATACAATTTATCGGCATACCTGAAATCAAGGGATTTCTCCATAGGATCTTACTACAACTCTTCCTCGCACACTTCTAATGATGCTCTGGCATCCAAAGCCCACTGTCCCAAAGATTTGTCCCTCGACGAGTTCATCACATTTGCAGACCTGCGGAGCAGCCCATTACTTCGATGGCTCAACATCCTGTGCGGATTGCGTAGTAGAACCCTCAACCTTCGTCACAAGGAGGTTTATTCTCTCCTCTTACACGTAGTCTTCCAAGCTGGACCTCTCGATTCAAACACAGGGACGTGGATCTGGCATCAAGATCTTCAGGATCCGTCCTTTTGTAACACTTTTATCGATGAACTCGATGGCCTGTTGGTGGGCGGGGCAGGATTGATTGACAGGGTGTTCATGAGTACCATTTCGTTGTGTCTCACTCGCATACTTGCATCAAGTCCGAGCGCATGCATCTCGCAGCGAGCACTTGCACTTCTTCGAAGCGTGCGCTGGAAGATGTTTAGCTTGGTGCGAGAGCTATCATATGACCTGCAACTGGCACCGATGAACGAAGAACGCAAGACCTCCTTGCTGTTTATGGCTCTCGCTTGTCGGTCCACGTTCGATGTTGATCGCTGCACTCTCCTGCGGCTCATCCGTTCCGCAGTGGGTATCGACGCTCTACTGTCTTGCTCCTTCTTTATACACCTACTTCGCCCCAGCTGTACGTCTGATTCCTGAACCTAACATTCCTCACTCAATCTCCTCAGCGATCTCTGACAACTATTTGAAACTTCTTGTCGCAAATGATAGTCATATGACTCTTGCCCTCGAGGAGGCCGCAAGGGACGCTGTCCTTGCTGACCCATCGGACCATGGTGTCGATCTTGCAGTCGCGAGAATTTTTTTTGGCTACTACCCGAGTATGCTTAGACTGGAGGCCTCGGAGTGTCCAAATTCCCATTGGCTTGCCTGTAGGACCAACAGCATCCGAAGCCAGCCTTCGCAAATAGTGCACGTCAACCTGCTCGACGGGCAGCTTCGAGTAGATGGTCAGCCTTGTGGTTGGTTACCGAAAGAGATTAGTGGTCATATAGATTATCCGCATATATTCGGTGACGTATGCACATGCATCGATTCTTGGCCTCCTTAAGTTTCTAACCCGCCTCTTGTAGAATGTATATTTCGTCGTGCCATCCAATCTTCCGGGAATGGATTTCATGGCCCTTGCCGTGACTCCTGACTACAATGTGAGGACACCGGACATCTGATGCAGCCACGATGATTCAAGTCTTGCAGGTACACTTTTCACTACGAGACGGGCAGCTGTTGGTTCGAGCTCAATGCAATCAAACAAATCAAGTCCTTGAACTCATCCCGCTAAACATTTTGCGACAAGACCTCCCATCTGCGCTGGTGGAAGAGCATGTACATTGGCTGAATACTTCCTCTGGGATTATCGAAATACGCGCTTGTAGACATCGTTGGAAAGAATCTGCGGAGAACTGGAAGATCGACTGTACATCTGATTCATACCGCGCGCAAAAAGGTCCCGAATCCATTGTGGATATCCAAAGTCCAACATACGCAATGCTTTCTGAATGTTTCAACTGTCGCGTTGATGGGGAGTCCAGGCAGCCGCCGCAGCCCACATTCAAGGTGTCAAATATCTTAGCCACTACGCGCCCTGTTGGGTCTGTTCAATCTACGTCGAGGCAGCAAGTGGCCGTTGCTCTACCTCGCCATGGTTTATCCTTCTTCGTGAATGAGAGGGGAGAACTGGAGTCCCATGACTTCAAGAACATGATCTACGACGAAGATCAGTGCATCCGAACACTGTTTGGTTTAGAGAATCTCCTTGTCCTCCGGCCAACAACCTGTGTTTTGGGGTTTCCTGTCCCAGAAGGATTGGTCCCTAGAGTCGTTCTCATACCAGATGGTCGGTTCAAAGATGGGAAGATCGACTCTGAGAAAGATACTGGGATATACCACATCTTCAAAGTGGATCAAGAACTGGGTTGCTTGGTGGGGGATTGCGCCAATCTGGAAAGCGTGCGACTTCTTGCCTATTTGCACGCCACGACTAGCTTCCATCGGCCCGACCCGCTTACAGGCAAGATGGGCGTCCAGATGGGACTGGACCTCATTCAGTCGGCGGGATGCCGTTCAATTGCACAGCACAAGGCCCTCCCTTATCACACGCTATCAGATGGCAGATCCAGTCATTGGAGCTCGACCAAGTATCCCCAACTGAACGTTGCACATAAGGAACTGCAGAGCCGATATTGGACAACTGACTCGGACCGGCACAACTTGAATGATAATGTCAACTCTGAGGATTTGCGTGGTGCACGACGAGCTGCACATCTATTTCTGCCGTCTCAGGAGTTCTACGATGACTTGAACTATCCGATTCCGACTTCAAACATTGCACTGCCTCCTTCGCCGGTGTACCAGGCCTCACCTGCACCATATTATATGTCCAATCAGCACACACCTTCACAGATCACACTCGTTCAATTACTTTCCAGCCGAACACCCCCAGGATTACCTGAACTCCGTACGCTACCACGAGATTGCCTCCACCGGCAGGGTAGCAAGACATTCGAAAGGCCTGCATTGGATCGATTATTCTCCTCTCTTCAGACCAACTCGCCGTTTCAAGACGAATACCTTGCCGTCCTCTTGCCAGTGAAGGATGGGAGTGCCAGTAACGATTCTCTTCCGATTCACGGTGGGGCAACAAATCACGATATTGATAAGCTTGAGTTCCAGAGACATTATACACGGTGCAGGACCAGTTACTTGGATGCTATTTGGATGTTGAAGACGAATTTTGGGCCAGCGACAGACGTGGAGCGAGCCATGGAACAATTTGGACAGTGGCCACCAATCACTGCAGATGTGCTGCTGCGTTGTCTCGCATCCACTTCCCGCATCCAGCTCTCCGATGAATGGAAGACATGCTTGGTGTTGCTCGCTCAATTGCTTCTGGAGGTTCAGCGTGCGCGGAGATTACTTCGACTCGTTCTCGATGGCCATGAAGAGGAGTTTTGGAAAGAGTTGAAGAACGAGCAGTGCGATGGGTGGAATGTTGAGGAGTACCCTGATTGGCTACTGATACAGGTCCGTTGTTTTCGACGACACCTCTGAGTCGTTTCTGCTCACCATGATGGTTGTTCTCAGATTCAGGGTGACTTTCTCATTCGACGGGATCAGGCGATCACTGCGATGGAGCTGATGTCACCACGATCTGGGGGAAACACGGTGATGCAGGTGAACATGGGTGAGGGAAAATCGTCGGTGATCATCCCGATCGTCGCTGCGGCTCTTGCAGATGGTAAACAGCTTGTCCGGGTGATTGTTCCGAAGGCATTGACATGTCAGATGTTCGACATTCTTGTCGCCCGTCTCGGGTGGCTCGTCAACAGGTCTATATACCACATTCCATTCTCTCGTACCGCGTTCAACGATCCAAAGAACAGGCTGGATTTGAAAACTTTACGCAAGCTCTTGTCTCAGTGTGTGGCTGAGCGCGGGATTTTAGTGGTCCAGCCGGAGCACGTTGTGTCACTGAAGCTGATGGGGATCGAGAAACAGATACATGGCATGGCTGCAGTAGGGTCACTCCAAAACCCCCCACATTCGAGTTACCAACGTATCTTGACGAAGTCGTCGATGGTTAGTAGATTGGTGCGCCTGGCTGCGGTTTTTATAAACAATGATCCATTCAGTTGACGATGTAATGCTAGCTATCCAATGATAGTCTTGTGGGAGGCATGTTTCGATGGTTTAAGCAATCGCAGAACCCCCCGAAAACCACGGACTCCCAGGGCTCCGCATCTGACGCAACAGCGTGGTCGGACCTTCTCAAATGGATTCATTCCAACGCTCGAGATATCCTAGACGAAAGCGACGAGATCCTTCATCCTCGGTTCCAATTGATTTACACGCTCGGACCGGAGCAGCACATGGACGGATACCCCAACCGATGGACGGTCACTCAGCAGATCCTCCAGCTTGTGAAGGATAACGTACATGCGCTTCTGAGGAATTATCCAGACTCCGTTGAGTATGAGAGTGGCCGACCAGGATCGTTTCCACGAGTCCGGATCGTGCAGGGTTCGGAGGTTGGCAAACGGCTAATTTCAATGGTCTCAGAAGACGTGATGGCAGGACAACTTCCGAATTTCGACTTCCAACAAATTCCTAGCGCAGCGTTACGTGACGCGATTCGCAGTTTCATATCTGACCGGAATATACTTCAAGTCTCCGGTACGGATAAGACGGTGGAGGAGTACGCTAAGGGATCCAACAAGTCCTACCTGTGGAACGGGTTGTTACTTCTTCGTGGTCTCCTGTCCTCGAACATTCTCTTGTTTGCTTTTTCGGAGAGGAGATGGCGTATCGACTATGGCCTAATTCCGCGACAGCGAGATGAACATGGCCGTATAGTAGAACCTCTAACGATGCTTGCGGTTCCATATCGAGCTAAAGATGTGCCAGCACCAAACACCCAGTTCGGCCATCCAGACTTGACCATCATTCTCACGTGTCTATCCTACTACTATACTGGCCTCACCGGGCGGCAACTGCGGGTCGCATTCGAGATTCTGCTCGACCAAGATGACCCATCGGCGGAATACAAGCTTTGGATCAAAGATTGCGAGTCACTACCGGAGTCGCTTCTGAAACTGAGCGACATCAATGCGAGGTCGTCGGAGGAATGGGACAACGTCACGTTTCCACTTTTCTTCAAGAGGCAAGCCGTGATAGACTTCTACCTGTCGCGAGTAGTGTTCCCTAGGGAAGCGAAAGAATTCCCATGGAAGCTATGTGGATCGAGTTGGGATTTGGGAGAGAAGCGGGAGAGGCTTGTCACTGGTGAGTGAAAGTTGCCGTCGATAACGTGAATTTCTGACTGAGTTGAACGTCAGGATTTTCTGGGACGAGTGACTGTCGATGGCTGTTACCACTGTCTGTCGTTCAACATGAGCTCGAGCATCAGCGAGGAAGTAGCGCAAGCGTTCTTGCACGACTAGTGCAGCAAGAAGGAGAAAAAGACTCGCAAAACTATATTATGACTCACGAAAGTGGGAAACGGCTGACTACGCTCAAGCTCCTCCAGCTAGTAATCTTGCAACAACCTGTAATTCGTGTCCTGTTAGATGTTGGGGCACTGGTACTCGACTTGTCCAATTACCAAGTTGCTCATGTATGGCTCAGCGTCGTCCGTGATGCGGAAGGAGCAGTCTATTTCAACGCGAATGACGAGCTGATGGTACTGTCACGGAACGGCAATTCTCGACCATTGTCATCGTCACCATTTTCTCAGCAGTTGGAAAAATGTATCGTGTATCTGGACCATCCACACACGAGAGGCACAGACCTTAAATTCCCAATTGGATGGCGAGCAGCGGTGACGTTGGGTGCGAAGGTGACAAAGGATGCTCTGGTGCAAGGTTCGTAAGAGCATTTTGGTCGATTCGAAATCTCATGGTTTATCACTTAGGCTGCATGCGAATGCGGAAGCTCGGTCGTGGACACTCTGTTATGTTCTTCGCACCACCTGGAGTCGACCAGAGCATTCGAGGGGTGACCGGAAAGCAAGATCGTGTCTTCGCAGTCACGGTTAGCGATGTGCTATGCTGGACAATACGAGAAACATGGACTGATATTGAACATCGGGCACCTTACTGGGCACAACAAGGAATTGATCATCGATCGAGAAGCAATGTTTTGACCAGTTTCTGCAACAACGAGCAGTCACCAGAACAGCTGTCGGATGCATGGCTCCAGCCGAACTGCAAATCGCTAGCAGACCTATATATACCCCATGAAACAGAAGGCGTGGTGAGTGATCTGTCTGCAGTTGCAGGGTTGCAGCAACGCTGCAAGGATCTCGGTGTTCTGTCAATTCCTCGTGGAGGGCTGGAAGAAGAGCAGGAGCGGGAGGTGCACCGGGAGCGAGAGCGTGAACGAGAGATGGAATTACCTCCAAAGGCGAAACCAGCGGATCATCACATTCATCCGGACGTCGTGTCGTTCGTCAAAACTGGTGTCATTCCCCGACTGCACTCCGGCGACGCCTTTGTTCCCGTCTTTACGACGCTGGAACGGAGTACTGCAGCTACTCGTGATGCTGACGTCTGGAGTCCATCCATCCTAGCAACTGTGGATTTCAGCAGGACGATCAAACCAGAGTCGACTGAAGGGACAATGGATCAGTATCTCAGACCTGTCCAGTGGGTTCTTTCTGGACGAATGGATCAGGGCCCGGTGCTCGTGATACTGAGCCCGTTTGAGGCCAATCTCCTGATGTCAGACATCAGGGTGAGTAAACATGTCCATCTCCATCTGTATGTGCCCCGCACTGCAGAGCGCATGAAACCATCGGACGATCTGAGGCTTTATGCGATCCCTCCACTGCCCTCAGAGTGGACACCGCCCTGGCAGCTGATCGACCAACTGAACGTATTCGCTGGTCAACTCTATCTCCGAGACTATGGATCATACCTCCGTCTCTGCCGTTTCTTGGAAGTGCCGACGGACGAGTCACCGAGCGAGAGAAGAAAAGTTGGACGGAATCTGTTCAAGATCCCCGGGAGTTTGGAAGAGATGGAAATCACGTTTGGAGATTCGCCTCTGCCGACAGTGATGGCGCTGCTTGCGATTCGGAACCGAGGGCGACCGTTTGACCACACGCACATGGGCAAAATTCTTCAGGGCCAGATACTTACGAAGAGGATATTGAGGGGCCAAAACCCCGTATAGCCGATGGCGGCACAAACGATTAGATAACGATTGTAACTAATCTCTGATGTTATTTCCGCTTATCCTGGTCTGCAAGTTTAGTCGAGCTGGCGATCCCTGGTACCTTCCAAATGATGAGCGCGAACGATTTTCTGCAATCAGTAGCCAGCACGTTGGACAATTTCGACCCATTTCCGCGAATGGTTCAACCAAAATGATATAGATATGAGATAAAGGAGAAGAGGAGGGGGCTGGGTGCATGCCGATCTGAGGAATGTTGCAATCTTTTGGAACCAGTCTTCCCTCTGATTGCAGCCTTTACTTCCCCCTGCCAGGTAACGCCTCGTCGACTACGCCATATATGAACGGTTCCGCGAATGCTCTGATGCCGAGAACGACGAACAGCGAAAGGAGAATAGGTGGTCAAGCCGTGGGAAGAAAAAAGTCTCGCATTGGAGGCCCATCCCTTTGACACAGGCAAGTCGTTCACGCCGCGACGTCGCGCTCTGCCCTCACCACCGCAGTCAAAACACGCTTCCAGAATCCCACCATCTATTCCAAATACAAGTCCACGCTCCATGCGTTCGGCACGATCGTCAGAGAGTTGCGCTTCGTGGGGCTCTACAAGGGTCGTCCCACCCCTCGTGCGTGCAGTGGTGCTTTCATCTTGTCTCCATGCCACCCACTCGTCATGCCAGGCCACGTGCGCGTTCATGAACGGCGTCGTCTTTTCGTCGTACAAGTTCTTCATGCGGGCCCAGTTCGACGACCCTACGTCGGTCCCCTCGCTGACGCAAGTGGGTCTCGCAGGCACAGGGTGTGGCATTGTAACGTCGTAAGGCTGGTCTACACGTGTGCGGCACGCATGACGTTCTTCCTTGCAGGCTTATCGCGAGCCCTACGGAACTAATCAAGATACGTCAACAGAACGTGCTCGCCAACGACCCCGGAAACGCGTCCGCATTCAAAGTGGCCATGTCCATCTTCAGACAACACGGCATCCGAGGACTGTACTGCGGGCTGACTGCCACTGCACTCCGAGATACGGGATACTTTCTCGCGGTAAAGTCACCCATTCAAGGGCGGTGACACTTGAACGAGACTGCAGTATGAGGCAAGGTGAAGCTTGGACCCGCTCTCGTCGCTGCCACCGGTGGCCGACCCCTCCTCGTTGCTGTCCGAGATCGACGTGGAGGCGAGCACCATGCCCTGGTCGGCGCTCTTCCTCGCGGGTGGCCTAGCGGAGATCGCGGGCTGGCTGGCCACGTTCCCGATGGACCTCGTCAAGACGTGGATGCAGAGCACCGAGAATGGCTCGAAGGACCCGTGCCGCACGATCGCGTCAACCGCCGCGCACTCGTACCGCACCGAAGGCCCGTGGGTGTTCTTTCGTGGATTCGCACCGACCCTCATTCGGTTCGTGACTCGGCTGCTTGCTTGTTTTCTCGACTGACACACTCCTAGGTCCGTACTGGTGAACGTGGCGACGTTTTCGGTGTACGAGTGCGCCGTGGCCCGGTGGAGGACAGTGTCGCCCTACACAGATTCTCGAGTGCTGCGCTGCGTTTGTCCAGCCAAAGTCGGCCACAATTCGCAAATTCCCATCTTGCAACGCTCTGGCACGCCAGCTATCTTCGCACACTCGCCTCCCGACGCACCCTCGCCTCGTCCCCCCCTTCCTCCTCCTCCTCCTCCCCCTCCCCCGCCGAGCATGGCCACTGCATCAATGGCCCTCCCGTCCGACACCCAGCCCTCCTCCGACCCGTCGTGGGAGGGCGACAGGATGTTCGTCTTCTTTTATCTCCCCCATCGCTTGCTATAGCTCACCCCCCAGGTTCAACATCTACATTTACGACTACTGCAACAAACGTGGCTTCCACAAATCAGCCCGCGAGCTCCTTGCCGAAGTGGATGTCCCCCCCGACTCGGCGCCCCCAATCAATGCCAAACAGGGCCTCTTGTCCGAGTCCGTCCCCCCCTCTTTCTTTCCCCGCCTCCTCATCCCTCTCTTTCAGGTGATGGAATGTCTTCTTCATGGCAAAGGGCAATGACTCAGATGTCATGGTCTACACACATGTGCGTGCCCCTCCCCGTCTACCACTTCTCCCCACCGACCCACCGGGATTCTCCAGCACCAGATACAGCAGTCTAACCTCAGGCAGGGCCCGAGACCGCTCAACCACCAGATCCCTCAAGTGAACCGCATCATAAACGGTGCGCACGCCTGATCGAGTCCGTCCCCGCAGCGCCCTGACCGTCTACATTAGGAAACCCGGCTCAGATGCCTTTCCCGATGGTCGGCGCTGGCCCTCAGTCGAATGGCATCCCTATACCATCCACCGGGGCTACCCCAGCTGGCGCAAACCCGGTACTACAACAAAACTTCACCACGCTCATGCCAGGCCCCGGCCCCGGCCCACCTCAGCATCGCAGTACAAACGGCATTAACCCGTACCGGTCTCCAACAATCGCCCATTCCCCTCAGAATCCCGCCAGTAATGCCGGCCCAAACCCTCAGAATGCAATGAATCCGCTCGGCCAGTCACCCCACATGGCCCATATGGTTCGAGGGATGCTTCCCCCGAACGCAAATATGGGCTCGGTTCCACCCACCCAGACGCCGTCCTCTTCACAACTCGCTCACTCTCCTAGCCGGCCTGGTTCCCCTGGACAGGGGATGCAGCCCAGTCCCTCTTTGATGGACCGCCAGACGCCCGTGAACCCCCACGAGGCAAATTTCAACAGCGAACGTACTCACCAGCATCAGGAAGGAATTGGGCCTGCTTACGTTTGAAGAAAAGGTTAATTCATTTCCCTTGCAAGGGGTGACTCAGCTATTCACGTGAGTGTTTCTAGAATCGTGTCCTCACCGTCGCTCGGCAGCGAAATCTTGTCCCCAGGAAGTCTGGACCGGGCGCACCTCAGGGTCCAGCGGGACCTTCGAATCTCTCCCCGGGCATCAGCTCGCCGGTCAACGTCCGCCTGGGCAGCAACAACAACAAGCGCCCAACCAACAGCCACAGCCGCCACAACAGCCACCATAGCAACGGGTGGTGAAACGCAATAGCACGTCGCCAGGAGAAGAGGTATGATCTTCACCCTACCTCGTGTACATTGATCCGACGCCACCAACAGCATGGACAACTACCTAACAACGAGAACTCTCCGCCAGATAGGAAACGGGTACGGCGGTCCTCTGTCGGGATGGATCAGGCACCATCCGTTGGGTACCATCCACAGCAGCAGCAGGGTCTACAGCAACCACAGATGATGAACGGTGCAATGATGCGACCAGGT
>JBBPTU010001060.1:0-15095 GCA_038094295.1 Tylopilus aff. beelii | reverse complement strand
AGGACCCCTGACACTCTGATTATCAGTGGGATATCCCACAATGTTTAAAAGAAGTCTGCTATTGATGGGTCAAATAATTATCCCAAAGGTGCAATAATGGGATATCCCATAGGTTCATTTGGGGCAGTGGGCTAAAGTGAGATATAGAGGGGAAACCCATGAAAAACAGACCTCTTAGGTAAATACTTGTATCATATTTGTTACACCTAAGAGGTACCCTTTTGGGAGATGACTGAAGTGAGATGCCGGCCATGCTCGACATTGACTCATCGGCTTACCTCGCGATGGAATCTGAACCGGAGGACGAACCGGCCCCGGTCGACACTGACAAAGAGTTTCAGCCATACCTGGTGCAGGCTTGGGCCAGCTTTCAGGCTGACAAAAGTGCCCAGGACAAGGGCAAACACATCACCTTTGACGGCATTCATGTACCGCCCCACTGACAACCGAATAACCGGGTCACTACAGTATCCAAAGAGCTTCTGTCCCCAGAGCTCCAGGACAACCGACGGTCACCCTCTCTGCCACCTGTTCGGGCTCCCGAGCCTTCCTCATCGCATCTCCCACCCCATGCTACCATACCGACTGTGCCCAGTACTTCGAAACCAGCCATGTCTGGTACCCAGCGACCGGCCATGTCTGGTAACCCCTGACTGGCTGTGTCCGGTAACCTTCCTCCCTGCCCGTCCAATGCTAATGCCCCTCCTTTCCCCCTCAATCCACAGTACAAGTACTTGTTCCCTCTTGAGGACGAGGCAGCACTTAACCAGGTCGTTGAGCGGGTCCTCTCAATGACAATCCTGGTACCCGTAAAAGAGCTCTTCGTGGTCGTGCCAGAGTTTCAGAAGCAATTCTGGGACCTGACAACGATTAAGCGAGTATCTCCCGCTGCCACTGCTAACATTGTTCATGTGAACGAACTCGCCGGCCAAGACCCGGACGCAGTCAACCGGGAGTACAGCGACCGGGTGCTCCGCAGTGACGACGGTCAAATCGTCGCCCACCACAGCTTGCCACTCTGGGCCCTAGAGGTTTGAATTGCTGGTTCAAGGTTCCCAATCCGGGGCGTCTTGGACTCTGGTTCAGAAATTATCATGATGCCCAAGCATATCTGGGAGGATCTTGGTCTCCCCATCCGGTCCGATCATATCATGCATATGTCGTCGGCTAATACTAACGTGGACGTGACAATCGGCATTCTCGAAAACATGACTCTAGACTATGGGGGTGGCCAGGTCCAGGTCCAGGTCCAGATCCTGGCCTGGGCCAACTTCGACCTCTTGCTCAGTCAACCTTTCCACTGCCTGCTGAGTGCTAACACCGAGGACTTTCCGGACAGGTCCCAGACGATCACGCTGAAGGACCTGAACACCGGCAAGCAGTTCACACTGCCGACCCGGTCCTGGACAGAGGGCTGCCCGAAGTGCCGGGAGCATAAGAAATGCACTAACCATCACTCCGTCATGGAGATGGATTTTTAGACTTCGATGAACTGGTCCTTCACCGGGGAGAGTCCCCTCTTCATTTCCATTCGCGTTCCCCATTCCCTTTTACTATATCCCCGCTGCCGGTCTATCACCAGTTACCTCCCCTTTCGACCGGCCTGGTTCCACCTTCACCAGCTTATTTGTTTTTATCCTCAACGCAGTCATCTTTTACCCAGGATGCTATTCGTGCCATTTCGTCTGTTTATTCTTACGATACTCGTTCTCATGCATTGGCCTACAAGCTGGTTGCTAAGAAGGTCCGACTGGTGCCTGCGCCAACCAGTCCTGAATTTTGTATCACCCGCTCTTTACCGGACGATCCTCTTGCCGGTCTAAAACCCCTACCTACCCGACTGCCGGACTTTACCCCCAGTATTCGTTTCACTCAGGAACGCGCTGACGCACTCGATCTAGATCCAGCCAACTGGCTCACAGTCGAGGAGGTGAAACTCGTACGCTGGCTTGTCCGCGAGCACAAGATGGCGTTTGCTTGGGTACCGACCAAGCGGGGCCGGCTCGATGAGCAGTACTTCCCACCGGTCAAAATTCCGACGATCCCCCACACGCCGTGGGCAATGCACAACATCCCAGTTCCTCCTGCTATGTGGGACAGAGCCATTCAGATCATCAAAGACTGTATCACTTCTGGTGTCTACAAACCGTCTACCGCCTCCTACCGGTCCTGGTGGTTCTGCGTTCTCAAACAAGATGGGAAATCTCTCCGGCTTGTCCATGACCTCCAACCTCTCAACGGCATCACCATCCAGGACTCATCAACTCCTCCCTTCGTAGAACATTTCGCCGAGTCTTTCGCTGGTTACACTGTCTACGGCATGATGGACCTCTTCGCCGGTTACGACCAGCGACCGCTTCACCCGGACTCCCGGGATCTCACTACTTTTAACAGCCCAATGGGACTGCACCGGTTGACGATGGTGCCTATGGGGTATACGAATGCGGTGCAAATTTACCAGGCTGACATGTCTTTCATCTTGCAGGACGAGATCCCTTGTCACACCTACCCGTTCATCAATGACCTGCTGGTAAAATCGGTCACCACCCAGTACCGATGCCCGGACGGTACATATGAGACGATACCGGAGAACCCAGGAATCCGCCGGTTCATCTGGGAGCATCTGCTCGTCATCCACCGCATCCTTCAGCGGCTGCAAAACGTCGGCGCCACCATCTCGGCCAAGAAGTTCGTGCTGGTGGCTCCGGATGTGACCATCATCGGTCACAAGTGCACTGCCGACGGCCGGGTGCCTCATGAGGCAAAGGTGCAGAAGATCCAGGACTGGCCGGTCTGCCAAAATGTCACCCACGTCCGGGGCTTTCTAGGCGTTTGCAGTGTTCTCCGCATCTTCATCCAGAACTTCGCTTCCATCGCCCGGCCTCTTGTTGACCTCACCCAGAAGGACGCTCCCTTCGAATGGGGCGATGCGCAGCAGGTGGCTATGCAGCACCTAAAGGACGAAATCTGCACCTCACCGGCACTCCGCCGGCTCGACTACAAGTCTGGTCAGGAGATAATCCTGGTGGTCGACACATCGGTCATAGCGGTCAGCTTCATTCTGTCGCAAGAAGGTGACGACGGTAAAACATATCCCAAGCGGTTCGGTTCTATCAGCCTCACCGAAGTTGAGAGCCAGTATTCACAAGCTAAACTCGAGCTCTACGGTCTTTTCCAGGCCCTGTGAGCCATTCGTATCTTTATCTTTGGCATTGCTAACTTCACCGTCGAAATGGATGCCAAGTATGTTAAGGGTATGATTAACAACCTGGATCTTCAGCTGAACGTGACCATCAACCGGTGGATCGCTGGTATCCTGCTTTTTAGCTTCCAGCTGGTGCACGTACTGGCCACCCAGCATACCGGTGCCGACGGTCTTTCGCGCCAGCCTTCACCAGAGAACGATCCTCTTGACGAGGACAATGTCGATGATTGGCTCGACGATGCATATTCCTTTTCCGTTACCTTGCTGAACGACCGTTTGCCCCCTCTCGAGACAGCAGTTGACTACCTGTTACGGTTTGGGACGACTCTCTTGCTCATTCTACTGAACTCGACACTGCGCTCAGGCACGCTATCGAGGAGGGGACGTATGAAGGGTATGTCTCATTCTGCAATGGAGAGATACTTCCGGGAGGGAACTTCCCTTGGGAAGATGTAGATGGTACGTTCGCCACGGAGCAGTCGATCGACTGACTCCATCGATACCTGGACTGCTTCTCTTTGCTTCATCGCCTCAGGGCACAAGGTCCGCACCACCATTTCCTTTCTTGTCTTCTTCATCCTGTACACCGCCATACGGACTCAGTTTAGATCACTTCCCATCAGATCATATGTTTTCCCATCAGCGTGGGATATGCATCACACACTTGTCTAGTAATGCTCTCACGGACGCCACCATACTCCCACTATCATATCTCTTATTATGATAGTGTTTTCCCCTATCCCAGTTACGTATAAATACCCTAGATTGGCGCCATGTACCTTAGTTTGATCTACACAATCTACCTGCGTTCTCATCTCCCTCCGCTGTGAAGATAGGTTCTTCCAGCGAGACCCTTGCAGAACTGGACTACCTCTACCAAGCCTTGCTCGTGATCCTCTATGTCTATTGTTCCTTACTAGACGAACGAAGGAGAAGGGAACAACAGGACGCGTATCGTAACACTACCCCCGACAACCAGCTCGCTACCGGTCTATCTACCATTACTGGTTGGTGCTCACCAGCGCAGGCCCGGTCCCTTCTACTGACGACCCGGTCATTCCTCGGTCCTCTAAGGCTCTCACCAAAGAGGCTCGACTCGACACCATCCGCATGTTTCTCGACACCCACCTTCAACCTACCGACCTCTCCGACGCCGACTTCCAATCTTTCATCAACACTGCCACGTGCTTTTTCCTTCTCGCTGGCTCCCTCTATTGCTGGGAACCTCATGGCCGGCACCAGCTTGTGCCGCCAGTCGAGTGCCGGTTCGGACTGATCAGAGAGGCTCATGATGACCTTGGGCACAAGGGTGTCTTCTTGGTCTGATCCAGGTTGCTGCTCCGGTTCTGGTGGCCGTTACTAGTCAACGACGTCAAATGGTTCGTGTGCACTTGCCACGAGTGCCAAATCCGACAGACTGGCCGTTTCCACATACCACCCATGGTACCGGTCGTGGGTGGCCTATTCCACAAGGTTCACATCGACACGATGGTTATGCCCCGCTCCGGTGGCTACTGGTACATCGTACAGGCCCGGTGCGCTCTGACCGCGTACCCAGAATGGCAGATGCTGCATTCTGAAAATGTGCCCACCATCGCCACTTTCATTTTCGAGGACATCCTCTGCCGTTGGGGTGTCATCTCCGAACTCGTTACTGACAACGGTACCCCTTTTGTCCAAGCGCTTGATATACTTGCCAACCGGTATGGTATCTGGCACATCCGGATCTCCCCATACAACTCCCAGGCGAACGGCGTGGTTGAATGGCATCATTATGATGTCCGGGAGGCCATCGTCAAAAGTACCCAGGGAGGGGAGCTCCGCTGGTCTTTGACCGCTCACTCTGTTTTCTGGGCCGAGTGCATCATGATCCTCAAGTCGACCGGCCTCTTGCCGTACTTCATGGTGCATGGGGTAGAACCTCTATTCCCTTTTGATCTTGCCGAAGCGACGTTTCTCGTACTGGCACCAGCTGACAATGAAGTTTCTAGAACCACCCTGATTGCTTGGCAAGCGTCGCAACTCCAAAAGCGTCAGGAAGACATCGCGGCCATGCGCCAATGTGTACTAGCCGCCCGGTTCGCGTCCTTGAAGCAATTTGAGGCACACTTCAGGAACTGGATCTGGTCCCTTGACTTCATGACCAGCGATCTCGTACTTGTCTGGAACTCCCGGATCGAGAAAGAGTTGAACCGGAAGACGAAACCCCGGTATATCAGTCCAATGGTTGTCCTCTGACGGACGACTGGCAGGTCGTATCTACTGGCAGAACTCGATGGCTCCGTCTCGAAGTTGCGGTACGCGGCGTTCTGCCTGCTCCCATACTACTCAAGGAGCGCGATCGACATCCCAGTCACTGACCTCACTGGTCTCGGCGACCGAGACCTTGATTCGTACAATGCTGAAGACGATTTTGTTGAGGAAGATGAGCAGGTCACGTCTAATGACTGACCGGTCTCCACTGATACCCATTTCCCTGACTCGTCTCATGTACTCGTTCCACCCCAGCACACGACTGGTGCCTCCGTTCCACCCCAGGATTAGACCGGTGACCTCTTTTTCATCCCGGTCTTCGCCCAGTGCCTCAATCATACACAAAACCATCACTAAAAACATCACAGACAGTCGTATGATATAGACCCTCACTTAGTATCCAAGTCCCCCACGTTCCACCTCTCCAGTACATACAACAGAAAGATAAAAACCCAAAAATATGTTTCCCCTCTTCTCTCGTCTCGATAATACTGTCACAATTACTAATTCTGATCTTCTGACGTGCGTTGAGACCGTGCCCCTTTGTCCCTGACTCGTTTTATTTGAACCCGGTGACTGGTCGCATCAACCGGCACTGGTCGTTGTTTCCCGGTTACACCAGTACTACCAGTCAAAGTATACCCAGCAGGAGCAGACGAAGACAGACGACCGATGAAGACAAGTCGAGCGGTACCTCGCAACCCGGTGTCGTTTTTGTTCTGGTTTCGTTTCGTTTCTCACTCCTTTTTGTTTTGTTTTCGTACTCAGGATCACCTGGACCAGACTGGACACACGATGTGATTTATATGGTACATACGGGACACTGTTCAAAGACTACACTACTCGGGACATTGTTCGAATTCTACACTACGCGTAATTGTTCAGGAGAGACGACCACCGGTACCTACTTCGGGAGCACCCTCTTCATCTGGTTGATCATCTCCCTCAACTCCTCGTACTGGTCCTCCATTGCCATTAGACTGGCCAGAGCTGTCTTCAGCTCGGCGTGTTGATGCGTGACCGCGGCGTCCAGGTCGTACAAGTTCCTCTTCATCAACTCCAGCAGCAAGGCGTGGCCGGGCTTGCGAACGCCACGACCCGGTCCTTTCGGGGTTGTGTCCTCCTCCTCCTCCTCCTCCTCGATCTCATCCTCCTCTTCTTCGACGTCGGAGTTGACCTTGATCACTTCGACCGGGATAGCAGCCTTGCGGCGAGGGCGGGTGAATTTAGCTAAGGAACCGGTCAGTTCACAGGCCACCTTGTGCCGCTCGCACCAGGCACATTTGACGGCATGGACCATCAATAGCTTGCCGGTCCTTGACTTCTTTGTCTCCACTGGCGACTCAACCTCTTCCTCCTCGGTGATGGTGCACAATCTCTGCCAACCGGTTAGCACACGATCAACTGACCGGTTAACCGATACAACCGGCACTCACCTTAGCGGGCCGGTCCCCAGTCTCTGTGTTGCCCTCGGACATGGACATGTCGAGGAGTTCCCCAACGGCCTCAGATGAGGTAGTAGGAGGACTGGCACTGTCCTTACCGGGGATATCGCTACCCTCCACATCCTCCATATGTGCATCTTCATCTACCACTGGCTCACTTGCGGAGTCCCTGACCTCCCGGGCGGCCTTGATGGCCTTGTTGCATGCCTTCTCCAGCTCTTGTGCTTGTCGACGCTCGTCCATCTCGGCGCGCCACCGGTTCTTGATTGGAGCGATCTCCTGCATCTTTGCCCCGAGGCTGGGCTCAATGTAGGGCTTGGCGCCGACTTGACATGCCCCCCGAAGTGCAGCAGTAAGCGCGGCCTAGAAACTGTCAGTATCAGCATACCAGCAACAACATCGCTACGCACCAGGCTGTCCTCCCACTCCTTCACCCACATCTCTTGCTCTTCCCGCAGCTCCTCCTGGTCGTCTGGGATGCAGGCCCCAACCGAGGCCACCTTCTCGTGCGCCGCCTTGAGTTTTGTAGCAGCCTGAGCGGCGGGGCTATCGACAGGAGTGGCCAGGCGAATGGCCAATAGGATTTCGTCGAGGTCGGACATAGCGGAGGGGACGAGGAATGGACGTGGTGGTGGTTGGTGGTTAAGGGCGAGTCGCATGCCACCGATGCATTAAGTGGACTACCGAAAATTCAAACTCCGCCGCATTACCTAATCAACTGAGGACAGTTGATGTCTAAGTCCCCCGCAGATGTAGGGGAACGACTTCCCCTACGTTTGCAAACCTCCTTTTCCCCACTTTACAGCTAGCTCCCATACCATCACTCAAGACCTCCCTCGTGTCCGGTCCATCCATGGTTGATCCAGGTATGTCTTCAAGCGACTGGTTGACCAGTCCCCCAGCTGGTCCGGCCGGTTCCTTGTTTCCTACTACTGGTATTACTGGTTCCTCTATCGTTGATCACCAGTATCACCGGTCTGCGGTCCTTCACTTAGGAAACTTTTCATCTGTTACGGGCTGGGACGAGATCGAGGCTCGCTACGCTGAGTTGCATCGAACCATCGATTGCACTACTGAAGCATTGGTCACAGCGGGCCTCCTCAGTACCCTGGACCGGGACATGTACCTGGTATATCCGATGGGAGAGTCAAACATGGGAAGCCCAACCACAGAGTAGCTGGGTACCTATTTTTCCTTGCATCACTTTCCTTTCCTTTCTTGTACCCAATCTGATCTCATCTTGTACACTGTTGTATGGACCTATTAGAAGTGTGTCACTGCCTTGTGCAGTCCGCAGTATGTCTTCCATGTCATCTCTTCATTTCTGCTCACATCACCTTCGGATGGAGCCTGTAGTTCTATTCTCGTTCAGGACGCTTTCCTCCTCCTGCTATATCTCTTACTATAGCAGTAGTTTCCCATCCCCTTCATAGTTACATATAAAAGCGCCACTATCAGCGCCCATGTACTCTAGTTAGATCTACGCAATCACTAGCGTAGCCTACTCACACCACTCAAGTGAGTGAGACCTCAGATCTGGCTCGAAACTGCCATACTTGTGTTCTTGTCGCCTTAACCTTCACCTATTTACTTCAGATCTTTGCACATGCCCTCGCGCTCGTAATCGGCGAAGTAGTAAATCACTATCGCGTTAACATCATCTCTCTTGTTACCTTCTCATTACTCAATCCCTTCCGTCTCTTGTATTTGATCCTCCCCAATCTTTCGTACACTTACAATCTGTTTAGTATTTGGTTCCGTCGATCTCGTCACGATCCCTATCTCATACGCCTCGTAATCGTCGCCACTCCATTTCCCAACCCTCCTTACCCTACTGACTGTGCATGTACTCGGAACCTTGTTAATCTTTTTATTCATCATACGATCTTTTATTCCTCTCGTCTGGCAGTCCTGGGTATACCTGGACTATAAAATATGTGTAGCTTGGTCCTTAATACATCTTTCCGCACCTCCATCCTACCATCTGAGTCTTGCGTGACTCCTTCCGTCTCCACCGTTACTCCCGTCTCTCCGTCACGTCCCTTCGTCGTCTGCGTCTTGACCGGTCTACTACTGGCCTACTCTCATCCTACCGGTCCGCTACCGGCCTACTACTGGTCACTACCGGCCCATTATCATTGACTGGTCCCCACCGGTCAGGTTTGTTTCCAACCGGTCTTCCACCGGTCCACTCATTTCTCTCATCACATTCCCCCTACCTTTACTTTCCGGTCTCCCTTCTTCACCTAGTCACTCCCCCTTGGGTCGAACTTAGTTTGTACCCTGCTTTCTTTATTTGTCCGGTACCACCGGTGCTTTTACACACCACCCGGACTTTTGTTTCTTACACCAATATCAATTCGTTCTCTTACGAGGATGAAACCCTCTTTTCAATATATGAAGGGGCGGGTATCGCTATTGAAGTTCCTATGGGCAAAGCTTGTCCATTGGCATATGTCCATTCTCAAGGCTTCAAAATTCTGGATCTTCATATGAACAATATGGTTTTTTCTCATTCTCGTCTTCTCTGGAAGTCTTTCTGGCTGAATGCTGATTACGATGTCTTTGCTGGAGATATCAGGTTGAGATTTAAAGATTGGATTCCCACTACTATGGAATTCAATAAGAGATTTGATGAGTGGTGTCGTCTCCGTTTCTACTCTTCCCTTTCACCAAAAGAACTTCACTTACTATGTCACAAGCAGAAGTTAATACAAGATGCAGACCAAGCTTCTATACCCGAAGAAGCTGACGCTATCCAAAGCGTCATTGAAGGAAGATTTCGGTCTCCAAGCCATCGAATGGCTGCATCTCTTGGAGAAAGAAAGCGAAGAATTCAGAAACAGTCATGATCTTTTGAACACTATCATGCCTCCTCTTTATCCGCTGCCTTTCTGGTGTACTTATAGCATGAACAAACAGTATATTTCTCCTTATCAAAGCTTTCTTGCCCTTAACCTTGATCCTTACGGACCACATACCGAGTTGTATCTTCCTTATTATTCTCTTAATGAACCTGATGTCATTCTTATCGCTGGTTTCTTTTCGGATACTACAGTACCGAATCCTCACTACTTTGAGGAATTGTATTATCTCGATTTCGAGAAATATGCCAGTGAACCGATGCCTTTATGGTATCAAGAAACAATGACAATCAGAGATCTATCATTAAAAGAATCAAAGATATGGCGAAGGATCTACAATAAGCAAACTGCTTTAGATCCTAGGATCAAGAAAGAAAGGAGGAGATTACGGATAGAAGATAGGCTGGAGATGATCACTTTAGCAGGAATTCCATTACCAAGATCGGGTTCAAGCTCTCCTATATCACTGCTTACCCCTCTTAGTGGAACTTCCTCTGGTGGATTGGGACATGGATATGGGACTCCAAGGGCTCCTACTCCTCCTCTTATTCTTTCGGTTTGGTCTCTTATTTTTGAGACAGCAATAACTGACTTCTTGAATTTCTTTGATCAGTAATTCACAATGGCAGCAAACCTACCCACTGAATCAACTCTCAAAATCAACAACACTTCTCTTCTTCATGTTCCCATTCTTGTTGGAACCATGAATTGGTCCATCTGGGACATCTGAATTAAATCTCTTCTGGAGATGTACTCTGTATGGGAAATTGTTGCAGGCATGACTACCTATATTGGTATCCAGACCCAACCAGTGGCACAGCCAATGGTGGAGAACGCAGATCAAGTAAAGTGGAAACTTCTTGATAAGCGAATCACTGGAGTTATTGCCAATACAATTTCTGACAATCTCCAAGAACATGTAGATTTTACCTGGGACGCAGATATTCATTCACTCTCCAAGAAGCTATATGATAAATTAGCTTCTCTCTTCGCTACTACAAGTCTTTCTGGAAAATTTTTACTCTTCCATCAGGCAACTCGGATGCGTATCAATCCGAAGAAAAATGCTAATGAAGACTTAGACCATCTTCAATCCAAATTTAATGAGATGATGAAAGCTGGTCTTGTTCTTCCGGAATCCTTTAAAGCTATATTCCTCCTCACATGCCTACCCAACTACTTCATTCCTTTCTCTTCCACTCTTGTACAAACAGTTGAAGAAGTCAACTTCACTGTGGAAGAAGTTACTTGCTGTATCCGGAGCGAAATTAATTTCCGCTCCACTACTTCCCAACCCCTTGCTCATCGTATCAGCAGTGCAATCGTACCTGCTGAATCTTCTGCTAACAAGACTATGGTTATTCGGAAGGGACCACCTGCTAAACAGCAGTGGAATAACCAGCAATGTGCTGGACCTTCTCGAAACCAAGGAAACTCTGGTCCTATACAGGAACAGAAGTCTCATTCCTCTGGTGGAGCTTCTCAAGCTCCTAAACATACTCAAACTCAGAAGAGATATGATCAGCGTCAACGCCAACAGGCTAAGAAAGGAAAGGGAAAAGCTAAGGTGAATGAAGTTGTTGGATACATCAATGTTGTTGAAACAGATGGGATAGCCTCTATCCAACCCATCCCTGAGGATGGAGAAGAAATGGATTGGGACGACCCATGTTCTTGCTTTACAGATCATCTGTTTCAGGAGGAGGACTATATGGTTGTTTATAGCGAAGATACTGGCATGAATATTGCTGGTCCCAGCAAGCCCTTTTGAACCTGCTTCCTCAAACGTAAAGCCTTTGGTTGAAGAAGCGGAGTCTACTCAAAAGAAGGCTGAAGGAAAGAAGAAGAAGAAGAAGGAAAAGCTGATGAAAGTTGTAATCGGAGGTTTAGCATCTGGCACGGACCATTTTGGCAACTGGGAAAAGTTGTCGTCATCAAAGAAACCTTCCAAGGTAACCTATGTGGAACCTAAAGCTTCTTCCAGTAAGCTTGCGCCTACTGCTGATGAGCTTTTAGTGAAATATCCACAAGGTATTGTAAAACTTCCATCTCGGAAGTTTACAAACTGGGAGTTTAATCCATTCTTCAATTATGATGATAAGTACTTTATCGACAATGATGATTCCTTTGCCTTGTACGTGTGCGCATGTGATTCTGAAAAAGAATTCAACAAAACACACTGGTTAGTAGACAGTGGCTGTACTAACCACCTAACTCCTTTCGAGGAAGATTTCATGCATTTGCTCAAAAATAGGACTGTTGCTACTGTTGCTAATGGTGCTATGGGACCTATGATAGGTCCTGGCACAGTTATCATCAAACCGATAGATCCTCAAGAACAGTTCAAAGGTTCTCCTCTTGTACTGTCAGGAGTATGGTTTGCTCCTAAGGCGAAACATCGTCTTCTCTCTGTACCCCAACTTACACAGGAGGGATACAGGTGCGAAATTACCAAAGATCAGTCGCTGATCTTGGACAAACAGGGAAGGCCAGTGATCAGAGCTACGGCACTATCACGCGCCAACAATCTACATTGGTTTCTGTCCACTCTGATAAAACCAACTGTAGAGGCCAATTCTCTGCAAGGAAATGACTCATTTCAACTATGGCATCATCATCTTGAACATCCGTCCAACAATGCTCTTTGACATCTTTTCAAACATACCTTAGGTATTATGGACAATGTTCTTTTACCTAGAGTTGTTCCTGCTTGCAAAGGCTGTGCTGAAGGGAAACTTGCTAAGAAGTCTTTCACAGATTCTTCCAAACGAGCTTCAAGACCTCTTGAGCTCATCCACACTGATCTTATGGGACCTTTTCCTGTGGAGTCGCAATCCCGGAAACGGTATATATTGACTTTTATTGACGATTACTCAGGACATGCCACTTTGGGCTTCCTTCATGACAAGTCAGAAGTTGCAACCAGTTTCAGGGAGATTTCTCTTTGGGCTGTGAATGCTACTGGACATCCATTAACCTCAGTCTGCTCTGATCAAGGAGGGGAATTCATGTCTGCTGATATCCTTTCGTTCTTTCGTGAACAAGGTGTTACTCATCAGACCTCTGCTCCTCATACACCTCAACAGAATGGTCGTGCTGAGAGGTTCAATAGAACAATAATGGAGAAATCCAATGCAATGCGACACGATGCATGTCTTCCACCATCCTTTTGGCAAGATGCAACAGCAACTGCTTTGCATATTTATAATCGTCAACCCGTAAGACGTTTGGATTGGAAAACTCCTGTTGAACTCTTTTTAGGATCCAAACTGGATATTTCCTACTTCAGAGTCTTTGGCTGTCGAGCCTATGTGCACATAGATCCAGCTCAACATGCCAATAAACTGTCTCCAAAAGCAGAAGAAATGGTGTTTATTGGTTATGAAACGAACTCAAAAGCATATCATTTCTGGTCAACCATTCACCGAAGAGTCTTTGTAACAATGACTGCCGTGTTTGATGAAGAGACTTTTCCTGATTGTCTTCAAAGGAATGAAGACGGACCTAGACCTATTCCAGAAAACCTTGAACCACATGTCGACCTTTCTGAGGAACCTGAAGAAAGATCCGAGAATCCAGAAACTCGTGATCATGTCTATCTTCCTCAACCTGGTATTCCACTTCCCAATCAGATCCCTCTTGATCAGACACAGAGATCAAGATCACCTTCTCCCTGGATACCTCCAGAAGAATCCACTTTACCTCCAAATACAATGAGAACTCAAGATATTGGGACACGTACACCTAGTCCTCTTTTCTTTGATGATTCTCAAGATTCTCTTCCACCGCCACCTTCTTATCGTACTTCTCCTATGCATCCTTCTACTCGTCAAGAAGAACCTGATAATGGTCATCGCAGTTCAATTGGAGATCGACATCAACATAAATGATATTGATTGAAAGATGATTCTGATTCTACTCAAACCTGGAGACCTGATTTCTGGCAACAGGAATCAACTCCAGAGATCCCATTGAGAAGATC
This sequence comes from Tylopilus aff. beelii, assembly GCA_038094295.1. Lineage (NCBI taxonomy): Eukaryota > Fungi > Basidiomycota > Agaricomycetes > Boletales > Boletaceae > Tylopilus > Tylopilus aff. beelii. The sequence goes on along the minus strand of JBBPTU010001060.1, from coordinate 1,346 downwards.
TTCATCTCCACCTCCTACTATGCAACCACAATTATGGTTACCACCTCGTCAGTCACAAGATGAGTCATATCCGGAATTTAGACAACGACCTCATCAGTACCACCCTACTGATGAAGAACGATCTAGCTTCAGACCACCTGTTGCACAACGACGTTCTACTCGTGTTCCTATATCTAGGGTTATCCCTAATAATGCATATGGTGATAGACCACCTGTGCAAATTGAATGCAAACTTCAAGGTGTTCCACCTATTCAGGAGGAGTCTATTCCTATGGATACTTCATCGACATCTAGGAGACCTACAAATGAAGAAGATGACATTGGACAGATGTATTCTTCAACGTGGATACGTCATCATATGACTTTAGGAGCCATGGTAGCAGGCATTCCTAATCAATATAGGGATATCGCCAAACTTCCTCTTGAAGAACAGAAACATGGGCGAAAGGCTTGTGAAGAAGAACTTAAGTCTATGAAAGAACGTGAAGTTTGGGATCTGGTGGACCTACCAAAAGGCTGAAAACCCATGAAAGGATGCTGGGTTTTTGTTCGAAAGAGTGATGGTCGTTATAAGGCTCGCCTTGTAGCAAAAGGCTTCACTCAAGTTTTCGGAATTGACTACGAAGATACCTTCTCACCTGTCGCACGTTTTGAAACCATACGACTCATCCTATCTCTTGCCACGCTTAACGACTGGGAACTCGAAGTGTTGGATGTTAAAACAGCATTCCTATACGGCACTTTGGATGAAGAGATCTATATGGATCAACCAGAAGGTTTTGTCGTCAAAGGTCAGGAGAAAAAGGTCTGTTGGCTGAAGAAGTCAATCTACGGATTGAAGCAATCTGCACTCTGTTGGAATCAGGAGTTGCACAAATCCCTTCAAAAGATGGGATTCACCAGGACAACGTCGGATCCTGGTGTTGAGAGGTGGGGTATAGGAGGTACCAGAGGTACTCCAGCGACAGAGGGAAGGCTCAGTCGTCTCACCTGGGGACAGAACATCGTGGTTCGAGTGTAAAACTTCTCTATTGATACTCCACAGACAAGCAATGTAAGTACATGTAAAATAAGCGTACATGAGGACATGGTGTGTCTTTGTACGTATGGTTGTACACTACGTGAGTGCAAGCTTCAGTTCCGGAGATTCCGGACTGTGGGAAAGTTGCTTCCGGAAGCGGAAGCGTTCCACTGGTGCAGGTCCAGTGCTTCTGGAGTCAGAAGCACTGGAATGCTCCGGAACCATTTCTACTACTGTTCAACACTCCCCCATGCTTTATGCATGTAGTGCAGTTAAGCATCTATGAGGAACATTGCTAACGCATGAGTCCAGCTCAGCGTGAATG